>JARHVA010000075.1:8632500-8682500 GCA_037957365.1 Torreya grandis
TTACCAACCCAAACATCCAATTAAATTCACATGGGTCAATTTTATATTGGGTGATATGAATATAAATATTTTTATAAGTATTAAGAATTTTAATCAAGTATAGATTTTTTAAGAGATGGCCCTGAGATATGGAGATATAAATATAATCCCTTTCATTTTCCTATATTTATTTATGTTTATATTTAATTTTTTAAATAAATTTTTGAAATGGTTAGAAAGGCTTTTCCTTTTAAATCATGAAGCCTCTTTCTTTTAGTTTTTCTTAAGCTAATAAATAGGTTTAAGGTCAATTTTGTTGGAAACATGTCTTAAAAGTTTTTTTTATTTTTTATTTTTTTAATCTGCTTTATTTTGTTGTATTTGATGTGGTAAATTTGATTTTAAATACCAAAATAATATTTTTTATTTTACTCCAAACTTTCTTTATGTGCATGTATGAAAGTTGAGATTTGGAATTAAGAATTGTTATTGTTTGTTGGAGATGTTGTAATATTGGGTTGGGGAGATGGATAAGGAAAATTTTAAGGAAATTCTACCCTCTCTTATATGGATTGTATCCTTCCTCTTATCTTAGATTTGACTAATTTGTGTTATCACCTTGAAAATACAATTTTAATATGAAAATGTTATTTCATTACTTTATTTTTATACACATGTTTATTATTTTTATATGGGTTTTCCTCCTTTATTAATTGTAATTCATTATTGGAATAACTCAATTGTTTTTATTTTCTTGTTTTTTGAGTTGGAGGAAAAATAAAAGGATGTAAATACTCAAAGATTAAGTTTAAAGGTCTAATTGAAATATCATGTACCGTCTTCTTAATTTGATTAACTTAATTTTTTTTCTTTAATTATTTGCTTTAATATTAGTAGGCTTATTTTTAGAGGTGGGAGGTATAGGCTTGTGGGTGTCTACGATTTTCAATCTAACCATAGGAAAAGGCTAAGATCTAAGCCCAATATTTCTTGATCAAATTGTTGATTACATTTGTGGAACTTGGTTTTAGGAGGTTTTAAAATATTGTGATTCTTTATAAAACTTACAGAACATTTTTATATGGTTAATAATATATTATATAATATAAATATATTAATAAAATAAATTTGAAAGAATATATTAAATTATGAATAAAATAAATTTGAAATAATATATTATATAATACAAATTTATTAATAAAATATACAATCTAATATCCTCTTTTATAAATAAAATATTATTTTTTCCTTTATGTAAATTTAGTATGTAAAAAAGTAAAAAAAATATTAAATATAGTTATACAAAAAGTAATGAGAAACTTAGATTAGTATTTTATTGTACATTATATTGAAATATTATCAACATGTTTACATAGAATAAAATCTAATAAGTGGTTGTTCTATTTTTGAAATTCAATCTAAAAATAAAATATTAGAAAAAATAATTATAATTAAATTTTAAATATAATATATTTTATGTTAAAAATTATTTAAAGATCAAAATCCCATATTTCCTTTGAAAATGATTTGTAAAGTACCATTTTTTTCTATAATTAATTCTATAAATTTATACATCAAAATATCTCAAACCATTTTTATAGATAAATTATTAAATTACTTATATTCTATAATTTTATCTAATGTTTATAAATAATTATTTTTAATTTTAATAATTGAATAAAAATATTTTTGATGTAAAAATTTTTACATATAAATAAATGAATAATATAAGATATTATAATAAAAAGTGGGTGACTAATTAAATGTGGGTAAGTTGGTAAAGTGGTTTGGTAATTTCAAGTCTTATCTAGATTCAAATCTTAGTAACGTATGCGAGGTTAGATGTGGCATTCATTGGTGTTGTGAGGTTAGATTTAGTTATTCATTAGTATTATTTGACTGGTTGTTATCATTGTTAGTATTCTCAAATTAATTATAGTTGTTTTTTGTATATCGTACATGTGGTAGATGATCACTTGGGGATCTGGGCTTACGATTGTGTCACAAACCAGTTCGTAGTTCCAATCAAAAGCAAATATCAATCAAAAAGGGGGGGGGGGGTGCTGTGGGGACATATAATGGCATAGCATGTTCATGAGGGTCTTAAAAAAATAATTGGTTGTATTAAAAATATTTTGGGGCCCTTAAATTTTTTTAAAATTATACAAAACCTGGCCTTAGTTGCATGCGATATTTTTATATTTTAAAATCGAAGCTTGTAAGATATTTTATAAATAATTTTGGGACTCAATATTCCATGAAAAAATATTAATTAAAAAAAAACTTAAGAGGTAAAGGGGGGCCATTGATGGTTATCAAATATTTTTGGTAATGAATTATTTTTCATCTATTTGGACAAGGAAGTGGAAAGGTGGTTCCTAAGGAAGCCCCTTTGAAAATAAATACTAGTCATTCAATAAATATTTATAAATATTTTAAATAAAAAATATATATCTTTAGGGCTATTGGGCAGCAATTAATGGTCATAGAAAACTTTTTAGTATATAATTTTTCTCCCCTGTGTCAAGCTTAAATTTTTTTAAAAGGGATTATGAATGGTTATGAAGCCTTGTAAACTTTCAAACAATTCATCAACATAGTTAAAAAATTAAATAAAATAATAATAACTTTCAAGTCAAATGATAACAATGTTTTGTCTATATATATTTTTAACTATGTAAAGCCTAGAAGCCTTCTACAAGCTTTTTTGCAAATTGGGGCACCCAATAATTTTTCAAACCACACAAAGAGTACATTATAAAATAAAAATGAAAATCTTATAAAATTAGGTTAGAATACATGAAAGGCTTGGAAATTTCATTAGTGGAGGTAGTCTATGAACTTGAATAAGAAGAGGTAAAGACTATGGATAAATCTCCCTCTAGATTCTCAAACCCTCTTTTTTAATTTTGTTATGTAACTAAATATGTTCATGATGCCACATCATAGCCAAAGAATGTCAGATGCCAACTTTTGAGTCACAACAAAATTTTCCATGTTGTACAATGAAATATTTATGAATTCTGAATGTTGTGTGTTAATACATGAACATATTTACTAATGTATGGTAGTAACTTTATCAGGTTAATAGAATGCAAGAAATGTACATTTCAAGGAAGAACTCGGAAGGAAAAAAGGTCATAGAAGTTGGTGAGATCTTCCATATAGAATGTTTTATCATGAGATGCCATGCTATATATTATATATTCACAAGTAAATTAGTGAGCTCAATTTTTTTTTTAAATTTGAGCCATTCATTTTATACAGTCATTCCTTATTTTAGATATAATTTGTTTTCTTAAAAAAATTTATGCTTTTTATAATATAATCCTCATCCATTAATTAGAAGTGATCATGTCACATGGACTATCGATATGAATATTGGTAAGTTGTAACTTTTCATTAAATTTAATATTAATAAATAATCATCATTTTATCTACATATCTTTTTACAAATAATTGTCAACTGTGGAAAAATAAAATTAAAGTTTTTTATTCTTTAAAATGTAGAGAAAATTCAATTAAAATCAAATGAAATAATTATTTAAAACATATAAATTAAATTACTTCAAAATTAAAAAGTGTGAAATTTAAGAATGCATGGTGATCATTATGCATACAACATAATTTATGGAATGAGGCATTTAAAATCTACCTTTAAAAGTAATTTGTGGTATTTACCTATTTGGGGAATTTAGAAGGTTGTTTTGATCACTAATTCAATGAATTTTGAGATTGAGAGGTTATTTTGTTATTGAAAACCATGTTTATTTAAATTTTTACAAGGTATTTTTGATCTTTAAACACATGGTATTGGCTTTGAAAAGGAAATTAACATAAAAATAGATAAGGAGTATGCATGTTGTTGATTTATATATTCAATTTTACCTTTTGTGGTCTTGAGAATGATCTTATACCTGTAAAATAATATTTATAAATGCTTCACCCTTGTTCATTCATATTTATTCAAGCTCTCACGAAGTGATTTAAAAGAATAAAAAATAAAGATGAAGTGAATTTCAATTAAGATCAAGAAAGCTCAATTATTCATATAAAGCCAATTTTAAAATCCATCTAAGTCTCCAAGATATTTTCTGCAAACTCATTACACAAATTTTGTCTTAGTAAAAGGTGGACTAAGAGAATTTAACTTGGCACCTTATTTTCCCTCTTTGTCAACTCACCCTTCTTTGAATAACTTGTAGTTTTCATTTGTTTCACTTTACTTATATTTTCTATCTTTTTGTAATGTCTAAATCAACATAAATGACATTAAAATATGAATATTAATGCATCACACTAGTTTCTATGTTAGATTCAGAATATGAGGACATCATGGGCATAAAATTTTGATGCATCAATATGTAACATTTTTATCACAGTATTAGATATGAGGGAAGAACTATACACACAATGTGAATTTACCACTATGGATTGCATCAAGATGTGACCTTTCTCATTTTCATGAAATCTTCCAACATTGTGATTACATCTATGGAACACAATAATCCCAAAAAGTGAGGAGTGTTTAATTATAAAAAATGAGCCAGTTATCTTGTTTAATATTGAATTCATCGAAGACACTTTTAGAATCTCAAATTATGAAGAAAACATTGAGATCATTAAAGAGTCTTCTCAGAAGATATGAGATAAGGATGGTCTTAAATGTTCCAAATTCATGAATAAACATTGGATGGTTATCAAGTGATCCAATGTCAATATATTTCCTAAACAATTTCAAAGAGGTGAGTTTTGGAAAGAAGTAGACAACATCATCACTCTCCTAAGAGAAGTGTTTAGAATCTCATCAACACATTACTTTCAATCATGGAATTATGGTTCATATATGTTATCCTTCATGAAAAATAATTCATTGATTAGCTAAAAATCATAATCGATGTTATGCACAAATAACTCCTAAATGTTAAAATGACATATTATTTATACATGACCTCATACTTGTCATAAAATGTAACTAGAATAAAAATATTCATATTCCTAGAGACCATTGAGGTTATGGCTCCAAGACCAAATAGAGTGTATCACTTCTATTCTTAGCTCAAGATCAAATCCCATGTGAAACATGTCAGGACATTAAATGACGTCCTCTTCCGCATGATTAGGATTCATAAATCATTGCCTTACATAATGTTAATTCCACTTGTGCCAAAGAAGGATGGTATATGAGGTTGTGAATTAATTTAAAAAATCCTATCAAGATTAAAGAGAAGAACTATTAACCTCATCTAAATATTAAGGCATTTTTCTTCCACATCCATGATGTAGAAGTATTTTCCAAATTGATCTTAACTTTGGGTATCATCATATTCATGTTGAACTTCTAGATATTCATAATATAATCTTAAAATCAGAGGAAGGATTGGTTGAGTATTCGGTATTACCTTTTAGGATAACTCATGTATCAAATTTATTCATTGAGATTTAGAACAACATCCTCGAGCCCTTTAACTATGATTTTTTTTTAATATACCTTGCTAACTTCCTAATCTTTAGAAAAACATGAGATGAACATCTACACCATGTTGAAATAGCATTCACATTTTATAGAAAGAAATGTTTATGATGACATGAATAAATGTTAATTATATATGAAAGAGATAACATTATTGGGATACAATACACACAAAAGGAGTACATTTGTGAAATTGACCAAGACTCAAGTCATATAGGAATGGGAAACACGAAATAACTTTACATAGATTTAAATCTTCTTGAAATAAGAAAATTGTACAAGAGATTTGTGTTTATTTTTTATCCTTTGAACCATGCTAGAAAACATAAAACCAAATAAATTTATCATCTAGTTAGTTTCACAACAAATATAATTCGATGAACTAAAATTCAAACTCTATTTTGTGCTATTACTTGTGTTACTTGACTATAAATTTAAAATTTCATATGATTCATTTAAAAAGAAAATTAAATATCAAAAATGGGTATTGACAACACAAAAAATTCTAGAAAAGAGTTAATTTCTACTACAGTAGATCAAACAACATATGAATAAAATCAAAGATACCTTTAGAGTATATCCTTACATCAGATGATGAGGGAATGATTATGGATGATGAGTGATCATGAGGGTCAATGATAAAGTGATGAGCAATGGGGACGGTCAGTGAGAGAGTTGTTAGGGTTAATGATGCATGAGGAAAGAATTATTATGGATTATGAGGGATGAGTAGGGAGTGATTAGGGATGATTACAGATTGTGATAGTCAATGAAGGAGTTATTAGGGATGATAAGTGAGTTATTAGAGATGATGAGAGATAATTAAGTTTAATGAGGGAATGATTAGGGACAAAGAAGGATGAGGAGTGAGTGCTTATGGATTATTACATATGAAAAAGAAGTGATTAGGGATGAGGAAATAGTGATTAGGGAGATGAGTGATGAGGAAGAAATGATTAAGAATGTTGATAGATGGTGAGGGTCAATGAGGGAGTGATTATAAATAATGAGGGATAGTGAGGTTAAATAAGGGAGTGATTAGGGATAATGTAAAATAAAGAGAGAGTGATTATGGGTGATGAGGGATGATTCGGGATGAGGGAGGGATGATGAGCAAGTGAAATTAATAAAAAGTGGTCATTTGATGTGTGAAGGTTATAAATATGACCTATGTTTCCCCAATCATACCACTTTGGATCAATTTCAAAGTGAGTGGTTTGAAAACATCAATTTTTACAAACTTAAAACTCCTAAAAATACTAGGAAGCAATCTAAAAGGCATAAAAATTAAAAATGACTATATGTTTTAGAAAAATAGAATTTCATTGCAAAACTTATGTCCTAAAATACCTAGGCTCAATACTAAGACCCTAAGAATGCCTAAGTACTAACCATATTAAATTTTGAAATTATATTTATACATTGTAAGGTTTTTGGTTGTGAGACCAACTCTAATAGATGCAAAGTTACACTAATTTATTATATTTACTAAAATAAATTTAAAGTATAACAAATGTAAATGTAACAATATAAATGTAAACTTAACATTTATTTTAGAAAGTATTAGCTTCAAGTAAATATTGACTTCATGTACATGTTCTAGTTATTTTTCATACAAAACAATAGGAATGTGTATGCATTCCTCATAATGCATGCACATTCCTTATCATGCATATGTCTTTCCCATAGTGCATACATATTATTCAGAATTGTATTATAAAAATCAAGCCTTTTGGCTCAAAAATCACTTGGATTCTTGAGCCAATGTCTTGGATGTGTCATTCTATATTCGATTCCTAGATGTTTGATAGAAAACAACAAATTTAAACTTCCATCACCAAATACACTATGAATTTCATCAACCAAATTTGAAAAATTATTATCATGACAAAAAATGCCCTCTCCTCTTTTTAAATATATGATTTTTATAATTTTTGCACTATTTTAAGGTTAAAAATTATATTTATTTCTAACTAAAATTTTTTTAGGCCACCACATGCCACAAATATACATTCCTATACATGTTAATATATATTTTTTTCATTGCTCCAAGTGCAAAAAATGATATGGTTGCAAACTAGGCCTAATTTTACACACATTAAAAAAGAAATCATTTTTCAAAATTTTAAGGTAGTTAGGGAGGCCACATGACTGAATATACATTTTGTATGAGTTTCCAAGATCTACTTATAAAATTAATAATAATAAAAAATTCATTGATAAAATATAAAAAAATATTGTCACAAATTAGGAGATATTATCTAAATATTCACCAAATGGTTTTAAATAATCTTAAATGATTTTTAAAAAATGGTGGGGCACACAATCATCTATCCACTTTGTTTTCTTGAAAAAATATGAGTTCCTATTCAAATTTTAGATTTTTGATTTAGTTATACTTAATCATTTTTGATAAACAAATAATGTTTTAGAAACTAGACTTGAATTGATACAATTCATTTTATTATAGGATCTTCACATTTTGAGTGTAACTATTTCAAATTATCTACACAAGTTAAGTTTTCTGAAATTTTAAAATATTCCTATCAACGGGTAGCTTCTTTTTATCCTCCAACTTTTCGCACTTACCCAAATGATAAATAATAAGCTCATAAACTATGATAGATGATATTAATGTTTATTGGCATAATGTGGCTGACATCTTATTTCGGACCAAGCTTGAAGGATCATAAAACCTAGGCAACCAATATGGTCCCATCATGGCATGGTCTAGAAGCATGTTCTGAAGGGGCTCAGTATTGACTAAATGAGAAGAAGTGTGTGTGTATTCCATCTCATACCTATGAATATCAAGTGAAAAAAAGGCAATGTTAGGTGAAGTAGAATGAGAATAGAATTTACTATGTAAATTTAAAACATGTTGTAAATAAGAAGCATATATACGTACTTCTAAATCTTTGTCTTGAGAAAAAACTAGCTAAAAATGGGTCATCTAACGAATAATCATAATCATAATCATAATCAGGAGTATGAATATCAATCATACTAATAGAGATTAATTTATTGGTCAAATAAGCATTAATAATGGATAATTTATTCTTTATTATGGTGTTAGGAATCTCATCAATTGGTTTTTGATGAGATTGAGATCGTAAAGAAAGGGGTAATTGAGAAATAAATTGGGAAGGAATATTGGAAGTTTTTATTTTCAAACTGATCTCATCATGCTCTTCATCATCATAATATAATAGGTTTGGTGTTATATTTTTTCTCATAATTTATGGTTCACCATTATCACCTTGATTACAGTAAACTAGATAATTAAATCAGCGAGATTAGTGAAAATGTATATCAGGTAAAGGTTTGAAGGTGGGTATTTTTAAAACACCATGCTCTTATAATTTTTTAAAATTCTAAGGATTCATGTCTCATTAAATTTTAGCTATATAACTATACTAAGTGAATTAGACACATTAACATGGTAATGAGGTTGAATATTTCATGTAGTATGTTTAAGTTTGACCATGTAAGATGATATATGATAATGTAAACTTGAAGATCATGACCTTGATATGAATTGTAATAGGAAGAACTATGGTGAGAAGCCAAACATAACCTATAGGGGGAAATTATCTTCAATCATAATCTTGACATGTGATTTTCATGGATTAAATATTACATTCAAAATACCCAAGTGTTTTAATAAATTAAATTAAGGTTGCACAAGTGCTACAACCTTAATCAGTCAAATCACACTTGAATTGGATATCACCCACTTGGATACTAATGAATACCAAAGAATGATCCTCAAGAATCATTATTTCATCAAAAATAATCGAAGTGATAGGAAATTTGAGTGAGATATAAGTATTTACATTTTTTCAATGTGTATAGATATTTCCTCACATTTTTAAAGGATATTATCTTCGAATATAGACAATGTGGCTTCTTGTCCCAAGCGTGGAGATATAGGGATGTTCATTTCAAATAAGTGTTGAATTAAATTGTTATGATTATGAGGGGAAGTCTTCATGAGTTATAGACAAGGAATTTGAGATGGGAAATGTGATATTTATTTGACAAGGTCTCATTCTTTATATCTTTTTATAACTATGTTAGAAAAAGGTGTGTAATGTTGAAGTAAGTATATTGAAGGAGGAGCGGAGGTTAATTTAATTGATATTCATAAGGAAAATTTGATTAGGATTTAGTTAATGTGGTTTCTCGAAGTGTGTATGATGGTAATAAATTGGGTAATGTTGTTAGTGGCATAATTGGGTACACGATTGATTCTTGTAAATATTTGGATGTTGTAGGTGGTGAGTAAATTATAGAATTAGATTGATTTATGTTTTAAAAGGTGGGTAATTCATAGTTAAGAGTGGTATTTGTATAAATAAAAAGATAATGACTATCCAAATGCATAATTTGATTGGACAAATGTGGGATAGTGGATGAAGGAACATGTTTTTTTGTTAGGCTAGTTTCCATATATTCAAGTTATATGAAGTGAGATGTATACAAATCTTAAATAGTATATAAAATTGGGAATTTATTATAGATAAAGTGTGGATATAGATCAATATAAGAGACTACTCTCCTAATATTATTAATATTAATTACATTATCATCATTTATGAGATAATTAAGATTGATAAATTTTCAACAATGTTAGAAGTGGGAGGTTGAGTAGTATTTTTTAATTATTAGGAAGAGGATTGTTGTTAATAGGGAGATTACTGAACTATCTTTAATAACGACATTGTGATTAATTTTATTTCATAATACCTAGTTTCTACTTCATAAACTTGTTGACATTTGTGAATTAAGGTTTCTACCTCATATTCAAGAGAAAAATTTCTAAGTTGGTTACATGTCTCATGAGAATGACCACAATTTTAATGATACAAACAAAACTTATGTGGATCATATCAAAAAAAAATTAGGGAGGGTAGGGTCAATATCTAATGGTAAAGACCTAGGAATATATTTTTGAATTTATGCCAAGGAAAGTGGTTTATGATAAGATGTAGAACTATATTGTTGTGAAGGATTAGTCAAAAGTGGTTGTGAAATATTAGAATCATTATAACCATGTGAAAGGATAGCATGAATAGTGTGTATGGAATAATAGGTATCTATAACACCATAATTGGTAGCATGTTAATTTTTATATTTTATGAACATTCAAGTTCTAACTACAGGGTGGCAAGCCTCAAGTTGTCTTATGAAAAAATATCAATGTTTGTTTTAGTTTATAGATTCTTATAAATATTTTTGAGAGATATTCCTGACATGATATTCTAATTTATGGTGACCAGTGTTAGTCAACAAGTTGAAAATATTATCTTCCAACATGTTATGTTCAACTTTATTGGATAGGAATTTCCATATCTTAAAGAACACTTAGGTTATTTAAGATTTTTATTATTTATAATTGATAAATTGAGCTAAGTTTAATTGGTCAAATTATTTGGATAGACAGGAAAAATTACCAGTCTACAAACCTCTTAGGTTGAACTAATCGATCTAGTTGGGAGGACATGAAAAATTGTAGTCTAGAAACATATTGGGTCAAGATAACAATCTAAAAACCTACTGAGTCAACATGGTCAACTTATCTATAGAAATAGGGAGAGATAAGAGTCTATAAAATGAAGTGAGTCAAACTAGTTTAATTGGTCAAATTAGTTGGATAGATAGGAAAAATTACTAGTCTAGAAACCTCTTAGGTTGAACTAATCGATCTAGTTGGGAAGACATGAAAAATTGTAGTCTAGAAAAATATTGGGTCAAGATAAAAATCTAAAAACCTATTGATTCATCATGGTCAACTTATCTATACAAATAGTAAACATTGAAGTTCTAGCTATAGGGTGGCAAGCCTCAAGTTGTCTTATGCAAAAATATCAATGTTTGGTTTAGTTTATAGATTCTTATAAATATTTTTGAGAGATATTCCTAACATGATATTCTAATTTATGATGACCAGTGTTAGTCAACAGGTTGAAAATATTATCTTCCAACATGTTATGTTCAACTTTATTGGATAGGTATTTCCATATCTTAAAGAACACTCAGGTTATTTTAATTAGATATAGTACGATAATCGAGTTGATTATACTAGTCCCAAGGGTCACCTACAAAGGTTTTATCTAGTATCCTTATGGAGAAAAAGTAATTGAGCTTAGTCCCATATTTATATAAGTTTCTAAATGATCTCAAATGAAATGAAGGATCAATGGATTATTAAAATGGATAGTAGCAACAACACCACCTATGTTAATATTACAATGTGAGGAACCATGGGATCATTTTTAAGTGTTTGATAGCCTTGTTAATAAGTTTGGGTTGAGTTAGAAGGTTACCTTGTGCATATCCAAGTGGGTTGAGGTGGGGGGTGAAGGGTAATTACAATTTTTCACTCCACATTGAGTGGGTTGAGGACAATTTTGTAATTACAAAAGTTAGTTTTGTATTTACATCATTTTGTTTGCACCACTAGTTTGAAAAGTATCCATTTTGTTCATGTCTTTTAATAGAATTTTATTATTATTAATAGTCATTTGAATAATATAATCAATATGAGATGCACCCATGGTAGCATTGAATTGACTATTAACATGGGCTCTTTGAGTAGGCCCACTAGAGGAAAGCCCCACCATAGTAGTTGAAATACTAGGCAAGGTAAAAGAAGAAATAGTAGATAAATTTGAATCCTTGGAAGAAGAATACGTCATGGAATAAGTCATAAGATGAATTTATGTAATAATTTTAGAAAATCTATGAGTGGGTGAAATGGGGTAGTCAAGGCAAGGTCCCATGATGAGATTATATACTATTATGAGATCCTTTCCTTGATTTAGAGGGGTTTTATTTATAAAAAATATCTATCAATTGCATCCTTGATAATAAGAATTTCTAGATTATATTTAAGTATGTCTAGAGTTTTAGAAGGAGGTGACCCATAATTTTTAGTTATAGTTGCAACATGAACATTTCTTACATTTGTAGTTTATGCATAGGTATAAGGGATGAGAGAAAGAGGATAGTTATGGGGATTATTTAAATTCATCATATCATTCTTATTTTTTAATTTAGTTTTATCAAAAATCTAATGCATGATGAAAATGGTGAAAGTATGACTATGTAGAAAGAGGATAATAAAACTTACAAGGAAGATTTGGTCAACCTAGTTTGATTTGCAAGGAGATATAATAATTGGGAAAATGAACTAAGTTGAGATGGTCAACTTAGATCAACATAAAGGTAAATTTATTAGTTTAGAAACCTACTAAGTTTAATTGGTCAAATTAGTTGGATAGACAAGAAAAATTACCAGTCTAGAAACCTCTTAGGTTGAACTAATCGATCTAGTTGGGAAGACATGAAAAATTGTAGTCTAAAGACATATTGGGTCAAGCTAACAATCTAAAAACCTACTGAGTCAACATTTTCAACTTATCTATACAAATAGGGAGAGATAAGAGTCTATAAAATGAAGTGAGTCAAACTAGTTGACTTAGGTGGATAGATAGGAAGAGATAATAGTTTGTAAAATGAAATGAGTCAAGACAATCAACCTATTTGGATAGAAAAAAAAAACATAAAATTATGTAAAATGATATTATTTATGATGATTGACTTAGTTGGACAAATAGGGAAAGATAACAGTCTTAAAAATAAAATGAGTTGAGCTAGTCAACCTAGTTGGACAAATAAGGAAGAATAATAGCATCAAAAAATGAATTGAGTCAAGAAGTTCAAATTAATTAGGTAGATAGGGAAGAATAAAAATCTATAAAATTAACAAAGTCAAGATGGTTAGATGAGATGGATAGACATGGAAGAATAATAGTCTAGAAAATGAATTGAGTATAGCTGTTTGTATTAGTTAGGAAGACATAGAAGAATATGAATTGGTAAATTAAACTAAGTCAATATGATCAAATTAGATGAATCTAAGAATTTTTTTGACTTTGAACTAGACAAATTTGTTTAATAACAAAGGCAGGTAAGCAACATATAAAAAATTGAATCAAGATGGTCAAAATAGTCTACTAAAAAAGAATTAACTAGGTCAATGTTGGTCAATCTAGTTGAGTCACATAACATAAAATGTTGGTCAATACAGTATACAATACAAAAGAGAGAATCAAGTAAAAAATTTAAATGAAATGTATAAATAAATAACTATAATATAATAAGACCATGTAGATATACTAAAATATATGATTGATTTGTATGATCCTAAATATACGTATTTTTGCATTGGATAGTGACAACCCATTGTTTCATTGTGCTAAATATGGATGATTAGACCTTGCCTATAACCCACTAAACATGGTTTCAAGGGTAATATAGAAGTAACTTTTTAGTTTTAAATACTAATCGATGCACCATAGGCTGAAATGGATGGTTGGATTCCTAAGGTTTAATACAATAGGAAATCCTAGGCATTTCATCAATATCATGAGGTACATGGAAATTAAATAATATATCTATCTTTGTACTAGGTCTATGAGTATTGGGTAAAGCCCCTCACACCATGATATCTATAAATGTTAGACAAAGACAATAAAAAAAGTATCATCTATCCCTTCATGATAATAGATAAGTAGTTTTAAAACTATTTCTACACAGTTTCTATAGAAATCAAGACAAAGTGAAAATAAAGACAAAAATAAAATGGCAATAATGAATTTATAATTTTTGAAAGTAAAAAAACATGTATCAAATATTTTCAAATAAAAAGTGATATTAATTACTATAAAATGAAGTTAATTACCTTGTATATGCAAAGAATAAAACACACAAAAAAGGTTGTCCTAGCTAATCTAGCTGGGTACAAATAATATAAAAAGATCAAATAAGTTGATCTAGTCTATTATAAAAATAGTTCATAAACAAACAAGGTTGGTCATGTTCACATAATTTTTTTGTCAAGATAAAAGGACACAAAACTATATCAAAGAAGTAGATTTAGTTGAATATGTAATATAATTTTAATATAACTAAAAAATGGAAATATGAAGTAAAGAATAATTTTATTGAAATAAAAATTGTAAATTAAGAAATTTGATAACGTTGATGTACTAAGTGGGTTAGAAGGAATTTGGATAGATTAGATAGGCTCGACTTAGTTTGATGAAACTAAAAATTGAAAACTAAGATCTAAATTGGTTCGACCATATTTATTTATTTAAAATTTGAAAAGTGTAGGATCTAAACAAGATTGATTAACTGGGCCTTCTTAGCTATACCAAAGACTAATATTTACATAAAATGAAAAGGATCAATCATATTCATGTTTTTAACTACACTTAAAATTGATATGGGTATAATATTAATAGTATTAAATAGCTTGATCTTATTTGTTACACTAAAGATTGATATTGACCTAAAATAAATAGGATCGACCAGTTTAAAATTTGTTTATTATGACTAAAACCCTATATAAAAAGAATAAAATTGGGTCGACTATTACAACCTAGTTGATTGAAGATCCAAAATTTACACACAATGATTTTTATCAGGTCATCTAGCTCGACCTAGTTTACTGTAAATGAAAAAAAATTCAAATAAAAAGGTTAGATTCACATCATGTTCACCAAAACATATGTAAAAAATTAATATAGATCTATAACATATGCTTCTTAATAAATTCAAAGTCATATAAATTAATTAGCTAACATTTATTATAATACATTTTCTATTGGAATCATGACCAAATTAGACCTAATGAACATAAGGGAATAGTTATCACATAACACTAAAGGAGAGCATTCTAAATCCTCTAGGTAAATAATACTATGCAATAACCCTAGATAAATCTAAGTACATGAAATAAATCTAATCTAGTGTAATAAAATCATATAATACAAATGGGGATGGTTAAAATAAACAAAATGATCAAGCGATCATGGTAGGAAAATAGGATCCTAAATCACCTAAAGTGGAAAATGTCAAGAAAAGAGAACCCTATAGGTATAATAAGTCTATTATAAAAGTAATTTGATAAAGGATTTATAAATTTAAAACATATTACCTTTTGAAACATATATTTATCAAATTAAATAACAAATCATGGAGATACTTACATTGATTGAACCTATTGACACTCAAATCTCCCCCTTGGCCAATGGATATTAACAATATATTGTTATGGTTTTTTAATTATCACACTATATAAATCATATCTATGCTAAAATATTCCTATTTTGCATCCAAGAGTTCCCACAAGACAAGTTATCTTCCCTCTAAGGTAAACCCTAAGCAATGTGTATGTCAAATATAGATGTAGCAGAATGGTGAGTTGTAATAATGTGAAAATGAATGTTCCTGTATATTAGATTGAATGAAAGTCATTTTTATACAATTTGATATGATCTAACCCTTCCATATTTTTATCCTATAAAGTCAACCATCATGACTCTATTTTGGAAAAAAATTCCGTTTGGCCTCAAACTAGACCAACTAAGAGGATTTACTTTTGTAATGTGTGCAATAAATCTCATAACAAGCTCCACTAGGATAAATTAGTAGTGAAAATGTGTTTTTTATTAATTATGGTCTATTTGAGATGGTATTTACTTAGGGAATTAGATAAATGGCATTCATTTTCCTAGGTAGTTAGATAATCAATATTTTTAATGGGTTTAAGTATGACAAAGTTAACCAAATAACTGGAGAAGTACCAATTGTCTAGCCACACCTTTCTTAATTCACCCTTTAAGGCATGTATCAGATATATTTAAACTTGATAGGTTCATGGAAGAGAGAAATCATCATTAAATGATAAAATTATTCTTAAAAGATTATGTTATGCACACATTAGCAATATCACATCACCATAGTTTAAATATGAATCAACATAATGTTTTTGAGTTGTTATTTGCATATGTTCCCCATAATCAGAAATAAAAACTACATAAAGGGTTGGTTAGATATGTGTGGGTAACAAATGTGACCCATGTGGCCTTAATCGTACCACTTTAGGATTATTTTTAATTCAATCTAGGTGATAGCACATATATATGCCCCAAATCAGATGTATTTATTTTGGTCATACCTATATATGGTGTTATTGTGTGTATTTTAGCATATAAAGGACTTAATCACATTGGTGACTGAGCTAAAAAAATTGAGACCTACGTTACCTCATTCACACTACTCTATATTAAATTAAAAGTTAATTAGGCTAGTCATATACAAATATGCACCAAATTTTCCACAATTTTCCTAGTTACCTATGGATATAATGTTATTGTGTCACTATTTCTATCAAGTACATAAATGGGTGGTTGGGTGTACGAAGGTCACTAATTAATCTTATGTTTCCCCAATTACATGAATTTGTCCTAGATTCAAAGTGGGATGGGTGATCATGCACAAAAGTGTCAAAAAACATCTACATTTTCCCTAGCCATAATTATAAGGTGTTATTATATCACGTTTAGCTTATAAAGGACCTAATTCTATGTAAATCAACATAACAGAGTGGTTGTGTGTGTGTTAATTACCAATGAGAACTACATTATCCAAAACACACCAATTTGGCCTTAACTAAAAGTGAAATGGGTTGATCATTGCATAAATGGGTGGTTAGGTGTGCGAAGGTCACTAATTAATCTTATGTTTCCCCAATTACATGAGTTTATCCTAGATTCAAAGTGGGATGGGTGAGCATGCACAAAAGTGTCAAAAAACATATTCATTTTCCCTAGCCATAATTATATGGTGTTGTTATATCACTTTTAGCTTATAAAGGACCTAATTCTATGTAAGTCAACATAAAAGAGTGGTTGTGTGTGTGTTAATTACCAATGAGAACTACATTATCCAAAACACACCAATTTGGCCTTAATTAAAAGTGAAATGGGTTGATCATTCATGAATGTGTCCAAAATTATCTACATTTTACCTCATAACAAGTGGATATGATGTTGTGTTGCTTTTGGCCTATAAACCCTCAAATTACAAGTAAAAATGGCATAAAGTGGAGGTTTTATGTGTGTAGGTTATGAATGCAACTGATATTTAGCAAATCACACCACATTAGATTTTATTCAAATTAAATCAAGGTGATCTCGCATACATGTGAAAGAAATAATTTTTATTTCCATGGTCATAAGTGTATATAGTGTTAATATGCTTTTTTTTTGCCTATAATAGAGCCATTCGCAAGTAAAATTAGCATAAATTGGTGGTTGGGTATGTAAGGGTCATAATGTGACTTATGTTACAACAATCACACATTTGTTTGTTAAATTCGAAGATAAATGGGGTGATCATGCACAAGTTTTCTTAAGATAATTTGTGTTTACATTGGTTGGAAGTTGATATGGTGTTTTGTGGCCATTTTAGTTTATAAGTGACTTAATCATAAGTAAAATGGGCTTAAATAGGAGGCCAGGTGTGTATGTCTTACCAATACAACCTATGTTTCCTGATGCATATCCCTTTGGCATGAATTCATAATTAATTTGGGTGACCACACATGAATGTTTCCAAATTATCTCATTTACCCTTGTCTTAAAGAAATACTAAAATACAAAAAAATAACTAGGTATTTACCATATTGTAATTTTAAAAAGTATCCTAAAAATTGTAATTCATAGAGTTGGGAGACCAATTCTAGAAGATGGAGAGTGACCCTAATTTATTATATTTACTAAGATAAATTAAAAGTATAAGTTAACTTATACTTAAGATTTATTTTATTAAATATCCCCTACCTTTTTCTTTTTCACATTCTTTCATTTCTAAGTCTTCAATATTGGATACTATTAGGAAAACATACACACTATAATGTGTATGCATTATTAATTTATACATGGTATGGTCCATACACATTATACGCTTGATATTTACAAAGTATAGATATAATAATGTATATGTGTTATTTTAATAGCATGTATGCATTTAAAGTTAATTCATGAAAATTTCCATAAATTAGACCATCATCTTCCCACACTTACCCTGAATTTGGTTCTATGTGAAGAGATGCCAACCTATAAAGACAAAAAAAAATTGTTTTACAATAAAATTATAACCAATAAGACATTATAATTTTTAAATTCTAGGTTGTCAAGTGTTAGTTCATGTCTAAAACACTTCAAAAATTATCAATATATGTGAAAAACATGGCTTGTTGTAGACAATTTACCAAAAGGGAAACTTTTCAAAATAAAATAAAAAAATAATTGAACTATAAATTTAAAAACCTTCCAAACTTGGAAATAATATGTGCATTGTAGTCTTACTAAATTTGAGCTCTTGGTTTGATGTTACATAATCAATTAAAAGTACTATCAAATCAAAGAATGAGAGGAAATGATGGTAGGAGTATCATTGGTAGCATGGGGTCTAGACATGGGTGAGTTCTCTCATTTTATGTGTGTGAAATTAGTTAAATGATTTTATTGTAAAAACATCCTAGAGTTTGTGAAATATAAATTTTCTTGTGTGAATGTATTTGTAATAGTTTAAATGGTACAAAAATATTAATTTTTTTAATTAAATTTTATGAAATATTTCATGCTTTTGAGTATTTTTTGGGTCTATGGCCATGACAAGAAGGGCCACCAGTCTTTCTAGACTAGTAGTTAGGTAATTGTTGATCTTTGCATATGAATTAGTTTCATAATAATTGTGCAACTACCATGGATATTTTGGAGCTGCTAGCCTACAAAGGTTAACATTTTCACAACCTATGTATAAGTTTCATAACATTAGCCTAAAAATAGTAGAGGTTTTGTTAAGGTAGAGGCTAAAAATATTTTTAAGGGACATTTACCAATTGTAATGGGTGTATACAAGATGAAACAAGGATAGAAAGTACGAGTGGCTCCTCAGAATGATTATACCACTTATGGCCAAGGAAACTACCATTTTAGATAGGGTATGAATTTGGAGTATCACACAAGTGGGGATTTTCTTTACCATCAATAATAGCCATAACCACAACCAAAACCAAAACATAAGTAATTGTAGCTAGTAATGGATACATGAGAAAGAGGAAATAAATTTTAGTAGCCTTTAGAGGGAGGACATTACTCCATAGGAAATAATATTACTTAGGGAGAGGAGGAGGTAAATATGATCTTTGATGAGGACTCATACCCTAACTTGCATGAAGGGGATCTAGGTATGTCAAAATAATATTATATATTTTACTACATTTTCAGCTAGTCTTTACTAGTCTACTTGCTTTATTCTCTCTACAAATGGATTTTAATCTATACTTATGTGTTATTGTATTTTATACTTTGATAAAAAGTGGAGGTTGATCTAAGACTCATTGGTGGACTTGTTCCACTTTTTATCTGGTCTCATCAAGGAGTAGCTCTTCACCAATCTAATCCTACCTGCCAGCATGGGCCAGCATAATGTTGTGTTTACCCTTGATTATAATGGAGTGCAAGATCTCGTCATAAAAAGGGTGGATATCACTAGCCTATAATCCACTGCAGTTGGTTTTGGAGTCTTTGGAAAATACTCTTAATGATTTATTCACAGCAAGAGGCAAGTGTGCCTATTCAAGAAGACAAATGATAGGAGGGGAGGCTTCCTAGGGTCATACCAACATAAGAGGCATTAAATAAAGATAAAGAGTCCTTATCACTCTTCATTTTGACCTTTTCTAAATAATATAAGTAGGAGCCCATGACACTCCACTTTTGAGGATCCCAATAATAGGGATGACTTAAGATCTCTATCTAGTACTAGTGTTATTTTATTTTTAAAATTTGCCACACGTTCTCTTGGTGTGGATATGATCATACTGAAAAATAAATTTATAAAAAAGAAATTTCATATTTCTATATATGTCCCACTTTGATATTTCACCACATTTCTAACATCTTATATAATTTATTTAAGTTCTAATTTTTAATTTATGTACCATAGATGGCTAGGAAAGTAATGAATGTTATGGATATCTCTCAAAGATAAGATTATATGGATATGCTTATGTTTTAAAGATACACCATAAAATATTCAAGTATAATATTTAAACATATTCAATATGAATGATTTAATAGTTGTTTTTTATGAAAAAGCAAGCTAGTTGGTCCACATGTGAATGACACTTATTATTCAATTATGAATGAAGGGAAAATATGATATATAGAATGATCAATGAATAAAATATACTCATCAAAAAATTAATAAGGAATAAGAGACCAAATTAATCATTATGGGTTGAAATAAAAATATACTTCTTGTTAGGCTTATAAAAACATTAGTTTTATTGACCTTTTATAGATTTAGATCAACACATGCCCAACCCTGATATAATCAGTATAAGGAGGAGGCTTTGATTTTTTCATAGACATATAAGGAATATTCTTAAAATTTGTATTCCTTATTAATTTTTAGACACTTTTATTTTTCTTTTTCTTATGATTTTGCTTTTATGACCCTTTTACAAAGAATCAAATATGATTCGGAAGTCAGTTTGGCTCACCACCAAAAATTTAAAGTAGGTGAGTAAGGGTATTTATCCCCAATTTTAACCCTACAAAAACATTAATATGTGAAGGATAAAAACTAAAGATCAAGAAAGGTTGAGAGATGTAGAATTGTTTCTAAAATTAGTTTTTCATGTTGTGTGTTTTTTTTGGGGAAGGCTCAAAATCCTTAATGGCCTCATACAACTAGTAAGATGCAAGCGATCATCACCAAGGATAAAATCAAGTGAATAGTATTACTTAGTTAAAGCATGCTAGTGCTTTTTCTTAGAGGGAACTATAAAGGGGTAATCCGCCCTAGATAAGCTTATCAACTAGGTTGTTGGCTACATTATTTAATATTAAATGAAGATGTATGGAAGTGAAGATGTAAATTATCCATAAGAACTAAGACAATAATCATATTTTATTTTTATTTCTAAGATTATTTTTCTAAAAGGAAGAATGGTAATGATAAAATATGAAATGGAATGTTGTATTAGAATTTTCTATCATGTGGATCTATAAGTAGATAATTATTGTTTAAAAATAAATGAAATAAAAAAATAATAAAATGAATATGAGAATTTTTTTAATGCAAATAGGGGAGTGAAAGGTGTGAAATCAATATCAAGTAACATTTAAGGTGCAAATATTTTAAATATTAATTTAACTCCTTTCCCTCCAACGTGCATGAGTAAAAAGATACATTATGAAAATATTTTATTACTAAATATGGGCCTAACTAATTGGGTATAAATTATGGACCTACTCCTTTATTTTTATAAATTATTCTATAGACTATTGTGATAAGGTATCCTACTTGGATAGGATAATCATGAACCTTTTTATTATACTGTCAGTACATACAATTAGCATAAGTAACATGGTTTTATGTGGCTATGACCTGATAGTCATAAAAACCTTTGAACTATGTAAGGAACACATTTATATACTCTTATTGATATAGGAGGCCCTAGAGAGAAACACAAATGCTTAGAATTTATGCATCTAAATGAAGGATTTCTTCTACTCTAAAAAAAGGGAATAGTGAGTTTCCCCAATGTGCATATGGATACTTGTCTTGTAAGCCCACAATACAAGATAAAGCTGAAGAAGCCAACACCTTTTATTTTATTTCACGATATTAATCAGTATTTATTTAAGTGCTTTTATTCTTGTGACGTATGTTTATTATGTATCCTGAGGATATTAAAAAGAGATCATGTGATGGGATATAAAAAATGTAATACATAGTTCACATACTTCATTTTACATAAAGGGAGACCCATTATTAGTCATTATGATTTGTGGGACCTTAGATCTAAAGAAGATTTGATTCAAGATGAATTTATAATATAATAACCCTATTAAAGTGTTTAGCGGAATTATTTTTTCCCACTTAGTGAAGTACTTAGTGTTGTAATGATGAAATGATGGCCATCAAAGGAAGTGGAGAAATATTACCAACAAAGTCTAGGCCCCAAGTAAAGAAGAGCCATGATGTTACTCTGGGTTGAAGTTCTCAATAATGGATTTGGATTTTGTGGGAGAAATGTTGACAATTATCAAATTTACTTACATATTATACAACATTTTGTTCAATGGTAGTTTAAAAATAAGTTGATGAGTCTTTATGGATTTTTTTACTGTTAAATTTTACATGCAAACATAATTATGACAATGGAAAAGGACATTCTTACACTTAGATTGATCAACACATGTATAAGTATCATCTTATTAACATACTTTTAGTTTAGAACTCTATTTAGGATCATCCTTTTGGATTAATATGTAGATGAGAGATGCCTCATTTACCTTTAAATAGACTATTAGGGTCCTATCAAAATTACACTCCATGGGAGTGGGTAGGGCCATTAGAAAGCATTTTATCGAATGAAATCCATCTTGGTAACCTCGAGTCTAAGTTAGATACCATCCTTCATAATCAAATGGTTTATTAGAGGAATAAAATCAATAAGTTTAGGATTAAATCTTTGAATGGACCCCAACTTCCCCAAAAATGACCTTATTCCTAACTCATTAGTAAGGGGTCATGTCTATAATTATACAATTTTTTTTTCAATCAATGTAAATCATTTGTTTTGAGATAATGAATCCTAAGATTTTACCACTATAAAATTTGAGCACACACTTTTCAGGATTAAGTGTGGAAACGTATTTGATCAATAAAGTAACGCTAGTGTGCATAAACTCAAGGTCATATATTCAAAATAGTGACATTGTTTTTTGTATTTCGTAAATTTTCTTTCACTAATTTATTTTCCATGTTTTTGGTGTCATCCTGAGTTGAAAAAAAATACCTATGTGTTTAACCCTATAGTAAAATTAACTTTTCTAAAAATATATCTTGATTTTTCTCATGGATAAGCTGTGCATGTTCTTAAAAATAATAATTTCTCAACCCATTCCCTCACTTATTATCTTATTTTGTGACCATACACACATACATATAATTTATCACATACAATGTAAAAAACATACAAATAAGGTTGGCCTGATTTGTCATTGGTAGGATAGGGTTGGATATACATATTTGACCAAAAACAACTTTAATAATTTTTTTTTAATTTTTGATATATTTAAAATGACTATTTGGACCATATAATAAACAACAATTCTAATCTAATAACATATAGACAATAGAACAAACTCCTACTGTTTGATTAATTCCTGGTTGGATGACGAGATATAAATCGGCAAGAGTTGTACGCAGGCAGTTAAAGTGAAGATCTTGCGCATAGACAAATCTAAAATGTTTCAAAATCTCAATCAGAATCTAAGAATTGATAGATCTGAAGTTACGGCTCTAAACCATGGAGTGACGAGTCTGTTTGTGCTGGATATCGCTCCAAAATGATTGAAAACTATTTGATAATTGCACGTAGGTAATGGCTATAACAGATTTGATTAAATCTAAAATCTAACGCTAAAATGAAGGCTGAATAAAAATATCTATATGATGGGCAATAGCTAAGTATGTTTGTTTTTTCTCTAGATCTCAAAAAACGTCTCGGGATTTCAGATCCGCTCTAATACCACTATTAACTTTTGGATGAGTTTATAGTAAGATTTAATTAAATGTGCAATGAAGCCGAACATAGAGAATAATTTTAATTATATAATATGTTATTTTATATATTATATTAAAATCATTGTGTAATAGAATTATATATAAGAATTTTTTTTTTATATTTATAAAGATTTTTTTACTTATAATATCTTCTAATAATATTCAAATCTATTAATATATTTTTATTTATAACAATATTATGTTTAACCAATAATAATTTATGTATAATTTTTTTTTTAATTTTTAATAACAATATATATAATTAACCAACTAATCAATATTTTTTACTCAATATAAATATTAATTCCTAACATAATTAGCATATCAATTATTTGGATATAGATTAATTCAATATGAATGTAATAGAAGAAAATATTGTCATAAGAGTGGCATGATGTCCATTCAAAATGGAAGAACAATTTTTTGGATATTTAAAGAGTAAATATGTACAAAACTTGTCTTGGGGAAGGAAAGGAATAGGTGTCAATTTAATATTAAGTGATATTAATAAAATCTTAAGAATTTTAGTTATGTATGAACTTTTTAATTTTTTTTTTTTTTCAAGATTAATTTCAAAAGATCGAGGTTTTAGATTAGAAGAATGAAGTTTAGGAAGGAATAAAGATTTGTGAAGAGATGGATTTAAAGTATGAACCAAAACATATAATTATTTTCATTGTTTATATTTATTTTTTTAAATAAATTTTCAAAATAATTGGGAAGGAGTTTTTTTAATATTTTGGATCTATTTTTTTTTTTAAAGTAATAAATAGATTTAAGGTCGTTTTTATTAGAAACATATTTTAATAGTTTATTTTTTTGTTATTTTCTTTTTTCATTATATTGTTGTTTTTGATGTTGTAAAATTGATTTTAAACAGCAAAGGAATGTTTCTCATTTTGATGCAAACTTTATTTATGTGCAGGTTATGAGTTATTATTGCACATTGGATATGTTGTCAGGGTGGGTTGGGGAAAAGGATAGAAAAATATGTAAGTAAATCCTACCCTTCTATATAGATTTTAACCTTCCCCCTATATTAGATTTGAGTAATTTTTGTTATCACTTTGAAAATATAATTTCAATATTTAAACTATTTTTTTCCTTATAAAATAATTTATTTTTTTTACATACATGTCTATTATATTTTTATGAGTTTTTTCCTCTTTTTTAATAATAATTATTTATTAAAATAACTTTTTTTTCCCCTTGTATTTTAAATTGGAAGAAAAAAAAGGGATAAAAATACTCATAAGTTATGTTTTGAGGTCTAATTGACATATCTTACACCCTCTTCTTAATTTGATTAACTTTTACTTTCTTATTTCAATATTAGTATGCTTATTCTTAGGTTTGGGAGTTATGAGTTTTTGGGTGTTTAAGGTTTCCTATTTAATCATAGAAAAAGGAAAAAGTTTAAGATGTAAGATTATCATTTCTTGATCAATTTGTTAATTACATTTGTGGAGCTTAGTTTTTGGAAATTTTAAAATATTGTGATTCTTTATAAAACTTATAGAACTTTTTTATATAGACAATAATATATTAAATAATATAAATTTATTAATAAAATAAATTTATTAATAAAACAAATTTGAAAAATTATATTAAATTATTTTTTAAATTTGAATTATCACAACTTTATATCCTCTTTCATAAATAAAGTATTATTTTTTATTTATGTGAATTTATTATATGAAAAAGTGGAATAAAATTTAATATAATTATATTCAAAATAATGAGAAATTTAAATCAATATTTTATTTTGCATTACTTTGAAAATTTATCAATAGTTTGGCATAGTATAAAATCTAATAAGTGGTTGTTCTATTTTTAAAATTCAATCTAAAAATAAAATATATCTTTAAGGCCATTGGGCAGCAACTAATGGTCATAGAAAAAAATTAGTATATAATTTTTTTCACTTGTGTCAATGTTAATTTTTTTTAAAAGAGATTATGAATGGTTAGGAAGCTTTGTAACCTTTCAGAAAATTCCTGAAGATAATTAAAAAAAAATAATAATAATAATAATAACTTCAAAGTTAAAGGACAACAATTATATATATATATATATATATATATATATATATATAATGTGAAAAGTTTAGAAGCTTTCTACAAACTTTTTTACAATTTGGGGTACCCAATAACTTTTTTAACCACAAAAATAGTACATTGCAAAATAAAATTGGAACTTTGTTAAAATTAGGTTAGAATATATGGAAAGCTTGAAAATTGCATTAGTGGTGGTAGTCTATGAGCTTGAATAAGAAAAGGTAAGATATGGATAAGTTTCCCTCTAGATTCTCAAACCCTCTTTTTTAGTTTTGCTATGCAACTTTTATAAAGTTTGTTTACATTTTTAAAATTCTATAAGATTTTATATATCTTTTTATAAGTAGTTAAAATTGATCGTTCGAGTAGACACGATGTAATCTTTATGAGGTTAGTCTAAGACATTCTTTGTACCTTATAGTGTCATATTAAGTTTAGTTAATATTTTTATTAGTTAAAAAAACAAATCAACTTAAAATTAGATTTTGTTTTTGATTTAAGGTACAAAGCTAACATTATAATTGGATAAAATTCCTTCAAATCTCAATCAAAATCCATAAAATTATTTATTCAACCTTAATCAATATCAATATGTATCTCATATTAATATTAAATCTAAATCACAAAAATAATTTTGTAAAACTTATCAAACCCGTTTAAACCATTATAACTTAAATCTATTTATTCATAACAAAATAAAAATATAAATTTCGTTTTATTTTGTTTTGCTACAAAATCACTTAATTATTATAGAAAATAATAAATACAAAATACCATAGCTTCTTAAAAGGCGAGCCCTACCCATTCCATTCTCATTTGTCCTAATAATGCTGATTTGTTGGCGCGTAGTTTTGGGGTGTTCCGTAAAAATATGTTATGAGTAAATGACGTTGAAAGTGTGTGATACGTGGCACGATGGCCCTACGTTACGCAAAATTTCGTCGTTGCAACTCGCACAAAATGAGAGCAGGAAAGGTCTATTTTTTGGTGCCACGTATAAGAAAATATACCCGACGTTTGGACTTGCCTAGCTGTTCGTAACATGATAAAATATGTGGAAATTCCAGGCAGTAAAGCGTGAATTTCCAACTGCATCCAATAGTCTGTAACAATCGAATGAATAAATGCATCTGGGAGGAGAAGCCAAAACTATTTGGCCTTCAAAATCCATCATTGAAAGGACCTTCAAAATCCATATTTTCTCTACCATTGTGTAGCTCCCATGGAAAAGTCTCCATCTTCTTACCACTTTCCCCATGTGCCCTACGAAGCCAATGCTTCTCTGAATTTTCCTACTCCATCCAACATTGTGTACGATGTATTCATAAATCACATGGGGAAGGATATAAAAGAATCGGTAGTCACTCTTATCTTTTATAAGATTTATGAATGGCTATAGTGACCATCCAAGCATGAATAGGCTCCCATGCTTCTATTCAACCTTTTCATATGTATATTGATGGTTTTTCAAGTTTTGACTAATTATTTTAGAAATGGTTTTTTAAGATCACTTAAAATCTTTCATAGATAGTTTTGCAGGTTCACCAATAATTTTACACAAATAGGTTTGCATGTTTATCATTAATATTACACAAATGGTTTTAAAAAGGCTTGCCACAAACTTAATTATGAATAAGAACACATCTTATTGTCCAACCTCTAGAAATATCACGATGCTTCTTTTATTTTGTGTTTTCATTCTTCTACTATAAATTTATATTAGTGGACTGAATTAGAAATAGTTACATATACAAGTGATCATAAATGAACATATGTTCTTATTACAAAACACACTGAAAAAATAAATGCATCTATCACACCACACAATTGAAAAACACAATACATACCATTAATGAAGAAGTGGTCCATCACTAGTGGCTAATGAGAGGCTTTTCATTGCATCCAACCTTTTTCATAAGATTTTGTTTACTCAATTGATGAACATTTGAAGCACAACAATTTCCACATTAGATTTATTTGTATAACTTCCCTCCTGCAATGTGAAATAACTTGGATACCAATTTACACCAAAAATGCATCCCTTTATAAAATTATTTCACTCTGTACAATTTGACTTAATACACTTTTTATTTTGTAATTGATAACTCTTATATGACATGGAAAACATCTAATGGCTCCATCAATGTTTTTATAAAAAAAACTTTAATAAGATACTTTTGAGTTTCTTTTTTGATAGATTTAAACTATGTCTATTTGGACCATAGAATAAACAAAAACTCTAATCTAATAATATATAGACAATAGAAAAAATTCGTACAGTTTGAAGAATTCTTAGTTGGATGATGAGATAGAAATCAGCAAGATATGTATTCATGCAATTGAAGTGAAGAGCTTTTGCATAGACAAATCTAAAATGTGTCAAAACCTCAATCAAAATATAAGTATCGATAGATCTAAAGTTACGGATCTAAACCGTGGACGAGTCAATTTGTCCTTGAGATCGCTCCAAAATAATCAAAAGCTATTTGACAGTTGCACATAGGTAATGGCTATATGAAGGTGCAAATAAAATAAATATAGATTTGAAGCGACGTTGGAGCAGGTCGTATGCAGATTTAATTAAATATCCCTTGCTTGACTACACTAAATAGGAGGCTGAATAACAAAATTTGTATGACGGTATGCCATTTATGCAATAGTTGAGATTGTTTGCTTTTTCTAGCTGGAATCCTATATGAATGCTTATCTCTTTTAAGACATGATGTCTCTCCTCTTTCACACGCGTTCCACTCAAACCACGTTTGATGATGACAAAACTGATCAAGCTTAACGAGAAACCAAAATTCTCTAGACCAGATACGTGAAGCAACCAAAGCTGAACAAATATCTTTAAACTATGTAAAATTAAAATTTTAATACCTATAATTTATATAGACGCTTTCATCAATATAAACTCTCATGAACCAGGGCAGTCAATAACTAATAATGGGTTGCCTCGTACAATTTCGTAACATTTCATTTCTGCTCTGATACCACTATTAGCTTTTGGATGAGCTTATATAAATATTTAATTTATGCAATCTGCAATGACGTTGAACACAGAGTAATTTTAATCACAAAAAATCATCGAGGTAATACAATTATATATAGGAAAGCTTTTCCTATATTCAATTCCATGGATATAGATTAATGTATTATTGTTTATGACAATATTATGTTCAATCAATAATAACTTATGTATAATATATTGTTTGTTATAATAATATATTTAACTAATTAAATAATTAATAATATTTTTTAATTGATAATTGGTTCGTTTTTGACATGGGGAATTTTCTAAACTCGTGGGAAGCAGTGCCATGTGAATAGTCAAATATCAATGACAAGGGAGACTCGAACACAGGATCTAATGAGTAAAGCCCACCTTCCTTACCATTTGATCACCGCCACATGAACATATAACTAATAATATTACTAACTTACCATATTTACCATATAGTAATTACAAATAAGTAAATATTATTTACCCAATATAAATACTAATTTACAACATAGTTACCATATCAATTCCATGGATATAGATTAATTCACTACGGATGTAAAAGAAATTAGTATCATTGTAAGAGTGGCATGGTTCCCATGCGAAATGAAAGATGGTTTTTTTAATATGTAAGGAGTAAATATGTGAAAAACTTATGTGATATGTCTTAGGGGAGGAAAAGAATACATGTCAATTTTGTATTGGGTGATTAATATAAATATTTATATAAGTATTAGGAATTTTTATCATGTGTGAACTTTTTATTTTTTATTTATCTCTATTTTTCTCAAGACTAAGTTGAAAGGCTTAATATTGTAGATTAGGAGTCTAATTTTTAGGAAGGGATATAAATTTGTCACCTATGGATATAAACATATAATCCCTTTCATTTTAATATATTTATTTAGGTTAATATTTATTTTTTATATAAATTTTTGAAATGGTTGGGAAGGCTTTTTTAAATTTTGGAACTTCTTTATTTTTTTGTGTGTTAATAAATGGATTTAAGGTTATTTTTGTTTGGAAACATATTGTAAGAGTTTTTAATTTTGTAATTTTTTAATCTACTTTATATTGTTCTGTTTGATGTGGTAAAATTGATTTTAAATGGCAAAAGAATATTTCTCATTTTGCTCCAAACATTCTTTATGTGCATTTATGTGAATTATTGTTGTTTGTTGGAGATGTTGTAATCTTGGTTTGTGTAAATGTATAGAAAAATATTTAAGGAAATCCTACCCTTTCTTATATGGATTGTAAACTTCCCCTTTTGAGTAATTTTTGTTATCACCTTGAAAATATAATTTTAATATTTTAATGGTCTTTCCTTACCATTTTTTTTACACACATGTATATTACTTTTCTAAGGGGTTTTCTCCCTTATTATTCTAATTTATTATTAGAATAGCTTTTTATTTGTTATATTTTCTTATGTTTTAAACTGAGGCAAAAATAAAGGGATGTAAATAGTCACAACATAAGTTTAGAAGTCTAATTGAGATATCATATACCCTCTTCTTAATTTGATTAACTTAACTTTTTCTTTTTATAATTTGATTAACAATTTTCACATTAAGTTTATTTTTACAACTTCCCTCTTGTAATCTGAAACAACTTGGATGTCAGTTTACACCAAAAATGCATCCATTTATAAAATTATTTGACTCTTTACAATATGATTTAATACACTTTTTATTTTCAAATTGATGACTCTTATATGAAATGCAAAACATGTAATGGATCTGTCAATATTTTTGACAAAAAAAACATTAATAAGATACTTTTGAGTTTTTTGATAGATTTAAACTATGACTATTTGGACCATAGAATAAAAAGAAAACTCTAATCTAATAATATATAGAGAATATTAAAAATTCAAAAAAATTGAAGAATTTCTAGTTAGATGATGGGATAGAAATCAACAAGAGCTATACACAAGAATTTGAAGCGAGGAGCTTGTGCGTAGACAAATCTAAAATGGGTCAAAATCTCAATTATAATCTAATAATCAATAGATTTGAAGTTATAGATCTAAAAAATGGAGTGATGAGTGTGTTTGTCTTTGAGATTGCTAAAAAATAATCAAAACCTATTTGATAGATACACATAGGTAATGGATATATGAACTTACGAAAAAAAATATAGATTTGAAGCGACATTGGAGTAGGTCCTATTTATATTTGATTAAATCTCCAATGTTTGACTGTGCTAAAATTGAGGTTGAATAACAAGGAATTATATGATGGTTTGCTCTCTATGCAATAACTAAGTTTGTTTGGTTTTTCTCTAGACCCTCCAACAATATCGTTGAAATCCTTTATGAATGTTTATCTATTTTTAATCTCTTTTGAGACATGATGTCTCTAAAATAGCCATAATTTGTTTTTGAAGTTATCTATCAAAGTACAGAACAAAACATAAAAAGGTTCCACTTCACAATGAATGCAACACAAATTAATTTAGCAACTCAATAGGAATCAAAAGTGACTCACAACTAGCAACCTAATTGTATGAAATTGATGAAGTTAGAATCAACCAAAGTATAACTGATCACATTCAAAAATGTCTAGTTATTTAATTTATAGATAAGCAAATAGATAAGATAAGAGTGTCAGAATTAAGCACGTGTGGATAACATCACACTCATCCAATTGATTAAGCATACAATTGGCATTAAAAATCCAATTACTCCTCATGCTACAAGGTCACTTAGCATGTTCTAGGATCAGCATCCTGAGAGTCATCCATAAGGGCCTTCACCTAAATATTACTTAGCTATCTTTTAGTTAACATAACCTATTATTACAAAGATATAGGTGTTCATGCTATCCATTTAGATTGCACATGGATATGTAAGATTTATTTACTTATATGGTCTCAGATATTAACTTGGTGATTTAATAAGGAATTTTATGATTTAAATTTTCATTGACAAGGTGGATTATTATTTTCCTAACCAAGTATTACCATAATATTTCCACTACTTAGTATTTCTCATCCTCATTCCAAGTTATTTACCATTCACATGCATTATGTGAATTCTAATAAACACAACATAAGGTATATCAAAGGGAATTCATTGACCAAATACACTTATATATACAAGCATGCATATCTACTTGGCCAATGGCTATCTAATCTCATGAAGTATCCATGACAATATATCCACCTTCTAGTAATCAAGAGATGCACTTTACTATCTGAATTAATAAACTTTAAGAAAACATGTCAAATATACATTTAAAACACTTTTATGCCATTTAAAATTATGATCCATAATCCAAAATGTGGATCGCCATACGAAAGTCATTACTCTAGCTCACTTAATTACTTAAGCAATATAAGTAAGCCACTTAAATGATATTACAACCAATTCAATAAATGGTAGAAGAAGTGTAAGGCATGAAGTTCCTAAATCATTATGTAAGTCCCCATTCTAATCACTATTAATCCAAGAGAAAAAATGTTTAATAACTAAGTACTGATTATTCTTTCCATAGTCTATAAATTTTAAATCATTCATTAGTTTGAATAACTAAATAACTTAATCCTCAATATCTAACTAGCAATACAATACTTAAGGGATTTCTTGATTATTCGCTCTATGGGTGATCCGGGCTATTTCCACTAGAATTATGCTTATACATTCCTTGAATCATTTTTAATATGAACTAGTCATAAAATAACTATCAACTTAAACTGAAATGAAATTATCACTTGATTATTTCCAGCATAGTGATATTGATTGTCAAATGAAGGCATAATGTAATTACATACAGGGTTCTAAAAGTTACCCTTTATTGTTTAATCCATACCTTAATTCCTAAAACTATGTGGACAGAAGTGATAGGTTCGACAAGATAATTCATCTTCTAAATAGTAAGAAAAATTCCAACACTATATCACAAGGAGTGAATAATCAATAGTTCACATTAGCAACAATAATGATGTTAATTAATTCTAAAGGAATATTCTAACACATACTTATAATATATCAAAGAACTTATTTTGTGATAACTTTCCACACAAGTTAATAATGATATAAATTCCTAACCCACATTCAAGACTTAATAGTTTTAGTTGCTTTAGTAACAACATTTTTACTCCTTGATGTTAAAATAAAATTAGAAAGTATTTTCCTTACTCTTGCACATTCACCAACATATGAGGTTCAAGTATCTAATGATGAATTTTAATTACACTATTACTCACATGGTAAATATAACTAATACAATGTGCAACAAAGATGTAAGTATAATTTTTTCGATATACATGAACCAAGGAACAATCATAAAAATGCCTCAATGATAACATAATGTCCTGTAATGATCATATTATAACTTAAAAATATTATAAAACTTCATAATTAAATGAGAGGAATTGTCACATAAAATTGGTAGACAACTATGATCCATCAGTCCAACATCATATATCAATAAGCATGAACAAGAGGAATCTTCTACATGCAATCTAGGTACAACAATGAAAAAGGATGAACATTGTAAGAGGGATACCCCTCAAAACCATCCCTATGAGCCCTCCATTGGTGTCCCTCACCACCCCAACCATCATCTTGGTGGAGGGTTTCAGAAACTAGGTGATCAAGTGAGGTAATAAATGTACACACAATATTGAGCCACCAATAAAGATTTATAAAATGTTAATAAGGACAATAAAAAAGTCATAAAAGCATAAAGCCAAACACTCAGCCAATGCATGGCTTATCTGAGAGTAAAATAATTAAGCAAAAGGAATCCATCTCCCAATAACCACATAACTCAATCAATTAGAAAGAAAAAACTATAATGCTCATAAAATTAATTTAGATTGGCTTGGCTCTAACATAGGTAGGTTCAGTAACATTATTTTTTTCACAAAATATAATAGATCCAAATAGCTAGGGGAAAACTAACCACATTAAACTGAAAAGGAAAAACATAATTAACGGTCATAAGTAGGAAATTTAAACCTAACTGGAAGAGGAAAACCCCACTCTAATCATGAAGTATAATAGTGATAGCATATTTATTCAGTTTGGCAAGGAAGGAATAGATATAGTTTTGTGTTTGATTACTCCATGGAGTCCCATAACATACATACATATGTATGTATGTATTTTTGTAGACTCTAATATTTAACAATATTAAATAATCCTAGATTCTTCATAATTCCAACATATCAAAGTATTTATGATGAGTCATTCACTATACGAAAGCTATCAACAACAGGGGACTTTAAAGAGGATACAAATAACACATAACCCCATCGTATTCAATTTTAAGGATCCCCATCTATTTATTTAATTCAAGAGGTGCATATATATATATATATATATATATATATATATATATATATATATATATATATATATATATATATATATATATATATATATATATATATATATATATATATATATATATATATATATATATATATATATATATATATATAAAATCTGTCAATCTACCTGAGGATTTCTTATAACCACATCCCAGTTCTAAATATGAAACATGAACTTATAAACATAAGATATATCCTATGAAAATAAGTCAAATAAAATTAATTTTTTTCCTCCTTACAACCAAAATCAACTTCCTTTACCTTCCTTGACCAATGTATGGTTTATGGCAACCCATCAAGGGAAAAAATAAATTAAATTAATGCATAAAAATAGGGTAGTATAAAAAGCCCGTAATCAATCATTTAATGCAATTATAGGTTTGGTAAGACAGTCATGGTATAGGTGTTTTAAGGCAAATTTCCAGCCATAAATAAATAATGTATTTACCAAATTAAGAGATAAAACTAGCAATCAAATTTGCATTGAATAGGCTATTGTAATTATAGTGTCCAAGGAGAAACTGATGAAATATATGGATTATTCAATCAAGAGATAAAATATACCATTTATATATGGCTTACCTCCCCAACACTTTATCCAAATTGCAAGACATACTATTCCCTACCTGCATATACCTCTCTCCATTCTCCCCTATCTCCTCTTACATTGCATCTCCTTCGTCTTTACCTTGCATTTTATTTTCTCTATTTTGGTTGTGTGTATCCTCTCACTTTTCACACCTTTTCCTTGTCAACAACCTACATTCTGTGCATATCTTCCTTTTCTCCCTCTCCACCTTTTACTGGCAAGTTGAGCCATTATCATAAACTAACATGTCTTGGGACTCATCCCACTCTCTTCACTATCCATGATAACATGTCACAAATACTCCTTGTTACCTTTCCATAGTCAACACCTTTACTTAAAATGAAAATCAAGCTAGATGAATTCCAAATAAAATTTATATAAGATCAATAAGTCACAATAAACTCCCAAATCATTCGATTCATCCTAGGAAAGAAAATAAAGAGAACATTAAATATAAGGTAGTAAATAAAACTATTTAAAATAATAAATCAATAAAATCATCATCAAAACAATTAGCAATATTAATTACTAGAACATAAATCAGTAGGGAAAAGTAATAAAATAAAGTCATCAAATAATTAATATCAACAATATTAACTTATTACATAAATATCAGATACAAATTCATTAAGATACTTATTCAATAAAAATGTAAATCAATTAAGATAATAATGGTAAGGTCATTTAAATAATAGACGTATCTAAAATCATTAAAATGATGACCAAAATAATAAAAGGTGAGAATCACTAAGCAATAATGATAAATACTAATAATCGATCAGATAATGATGATTACAATAATTTGAATTTGACATGGATCCAAACGTGGTTAATTCCTACAAAGATCACTAGTGACAATTTTTAAGGTCAATAGACCACTATGGGTCTATATGAACCCAAACCATCCCCGCTAAAATGCAAGTCACAAGATAATAACGCCACTAGGATAAATAATCAATACATGTTACGAAGCATAGGAGGCTAAAATCTAAGTTACTATATTAGGAATTAAATAACCAGTGCTCAAAACACTCAAGAAGGCTAATATAACATAGAGGTATCAACCTCAATACACAAGGGACATACAAGAGAATCAATGGTGCAAGAACTGACAAATCTAATGGTAAACAATATCAAGACATATATGCTCACAGAAGGGCATGACCAAAAACACTGAAATAAATATCATAAAAGAATATACAAGGAAGTGGATTAGTGCTATATAATACATGATATAACTATTAGAGATACATTTTGAATAATCAATCACTTGTGGATATACTTAAGATGTCCAAACCCAATGCTAAGCCTAGCTCACATCTTGGTGCCTGCAACCACCAAATAAGGCATCAATAGTCCCTCAACACTATCGATATATCAATAATAAATCAAAATGAATTATCCATCATGAGTAATACATTATCATAAACATCTATCATTGAAACAAAGAATCAGAGTTAGTCATAATAACCATAACCCTGAGTAGGCCCCGTCAAACATAATTAACAACTACAAGAGGGATCAATGGTAATTGAGTAAAACATGATATTTCAATAATATATAACAATGAAACTAGTTAAAGTAGCATATATATATATATATACATATATATATATATATATATATATATACATATATATATATATATATATACATATATATATATATACATATATATATATATACATATATATATATATATATACATACATACATATATATATATATATATATATATATATATATACATATATATATATATATATATATATATATATACATATATATATATAAACATATATATATATATATATATATATATATATATATATATATACATATATATATATATATATATAATAAGATAAAATGAATCTAGTGTAAGAAGTAGGCATATACAGATAAAATGGATCCAATACGAGCTTTGGCCATGAAATAACATATCATGTCAGCTATCCAAGGTACTTGTATCAAAACCATTTGACAACAAAATAACATCAACTTTAATTAGTCCTAGTGATATGAAAACACCCTATAGTAATCCATGAACTAGTATCTATAAAAGGGGGCATAAGGTTGGATTGTGGAAACCTCCCCTCCTTAAATACGAGTCATCCTAGTGACTAACTATAATCTAGTATAAATTTCTCAGAAAGAGTCCAATAAAATAAGACAATACTACTACACAATCACTCCACCCATTGCGAGATGGTAATGTCTTAGCTATAACTTGTTGCCATACATGACTTCCATCCTTAGGATGGTTGTAATATCTAAAGCATTAGGCCCTGTAATAGTCTCCTTCCCATCTTCTCATGCCCTATATGACACTGAAAGAGAAAAGAAATAGTACTTTAACAACACTTAATCAACACATAAATGGTAGAAAATTCCATAAAATATTCCAATTTTTTTATAATTTCTCTAATCCTATCCCTTAAAAATGTCATGAACCCCATTAAAATTCATTAAAATAAGCTAAAATAGGTTTACAAAACCCAAAATGCCTATACCAAACAACAAAATTATAAGATAATAACTGTTAATTCTAATATAGTACCATTGAAATTGACTAATCTAGCCACTTATAAAGGTGGTAAAAAGGCATCATGAGCATACCATGTCTCAAAACATGGAAGGTAGCACTTAACACACTTCCTAAAAAGGGTACTAATAACCCTCCCAATAGGAACATATAACTAAGGAACCATAAGACCAAAAGTGATGTCTACACTAGATAATAATCCAAATATGTAGCTTGACTGAAGTCAATGTCACTTGTGTCAACAAATATGTGAGCTAGCATGATGATTATAGGGATTACAATCACACCATCTCACTGCACTTACCTCATGGTAGTATAACAAAAGTATCCATCTAATGGAATCACCTAAATTTCATCACTTTATCCAAGATTCAAGTGCATACCTAAGATTTTTAAACACCACATGATTAGGGATTAATGCTACTTTAACAGAGCACAAAAATTCAACATACATTCCAATAATTCTTCTAAATAAAACATAAATATTCTTTCCATAATATTTCTTATAGGTATAGCAACAATAATAATGTAACCAAAAAAAGGTTGCACCAATAGGCCAACACATGCATGCATCTTAGCAAACACCACCTTGCTGATTAGGAAAACATCTAAGTCAACAAGACTAGTTAGTTCTTCACAAGGGTTAAATACTGAAAATTCATAGTGGTTGCTTCCACCACAACCTCTAAGAGGTGGATAAAAGAATGATAAATCCATAAATTGGCCATTATGCACTAAGATCGCATGGCCAACTCGTAGCAAACGTGTTGCACAATCTCAATGAATTAGGGGGCTACTTGTGCAAAGGGGAAAAGTGGATTTTTAGCATATGAGAGACTCTACTTTGTGGCATGTACCCAGTCAAAATCATTACAAATGTAGTTCTTCTCTACCCTTAACCTCATACTTGCCCTAATACTCAATGATAGAGTAGTGAATGCAGGATTGTACAAAAAAATACAAGATTATACCTTGGAGGATTTAATCAAACAAAAATCAGTTTCAGAGGGAAAACACATCATACGTGTATAATATGACCACATTCCCACATGTCAATAAGGTTAACAACATAAATCATATTTATTCCAAGATATATACACAAATTAGTCCAACAACAATTTTAAAAACATAGATCAAGTAATGTTTCGATGATTAATTTCAAAAGGTGAGATCACTTAAATTAATTTTGACATTATTCACACATTTAATAATTTACAACATACAACCGTGTATTCAAAACTCTCATACAACAATGCTAATGTTAAGAAGATAAAGTGAAACTCATAAGGTTATTATATCACTAAGGGTGTAAAAAGTATCAATTTACATGATTTGACATAATCAATGAATGAAAAATTTCACACAACAGGTTGCTACCAAAATAAGTAGGTGGAAGTTCATAAGGTCAACCATAAGCACAAGCATAATAAAGACATAAATTTACATCAGGTAGAAAGATCAAATAAAAGTAATAGTTATATAACACAAAATAATTAATATACAATAAAGAGGCATATTGAAATATGTTACACATAAGGACTCAAGCGTTCAACATTATGTCAAGGTACTTAACATCACTACAATACATACACATGATGGAGAAGCACAAGGATGCAAGACTCACATCAAGTCAACTGATTTCTATATGTCATTAAAATGACACCAAATATCCAACATATAAAATACATAATAAGTCCCTAGGATCTCATATCATGATCACCTTCTCTCCAGGATGCTCATGTTCTAACAAATCTATAAAATTTATTCCCATGAGTTCTGAGTATTTACCATGAATGATCATATGCCATGCATAGATGGCTCACACTAATTGATAGCAATAAGACATCCCCAAACTCTCTAACTTTCCCCCAAGTAAACCAGTCACATGTACCCACAAGACCCTCTAGGATCAAGCCATAGCCTTAGAACCCCCAAAATATTATAACTTAACATCATTAGATATCTTAAACATGAAAAATATCAATGGATGTTAAGGTATTAGCTAATGGTTACAATGAGAAAATTACATCACTATTCTTCCAATTGATTTAATCTTACAAGTCAAAGATTAAATAATAATGCTCACTTGGACACAACATCACTTTTGAGAAAGGGTAGACTTAGCCAAGGTATAAGGTGAATGGTATAGTTCTACCATGGAAATTACCATTCCATAATTGAGAAGTTCAATTGAACTCACAATAACATCCTCATAGATGCAGGGCATATCTATACCATAATGGGCATCTTATGAGTGTGAAAACATAACCCAAATCTCAATTAAGCATCCTCTTAGATGCATAATCAACCAAATTCAAATAAAATCTCTAAGGACATATAAGATCCATGGCTGACATGACAACCTTATGGAAATCAACTACCCATGGTCAAACACCCATCACCAATGTGAACAAATTTATGATCATAATCAACATTATAATGCAAAAAATGAATTAGACATACCTATGCACTTATTTATTTTAATCCCTTTGGAGTTACAAGGCCACACATCTCTCCATCTAACTCAAAGGAGATTGGATACATAAATAAAATCAAACTCTTAATACAACTCAAGATACTCACTCATAAGTAGAGATTTGAAGCTTCACTGATTTATCCAAGTAAAATAGATACCCTTACCCTACAAATCTCTCCAAGTTTGATCACAACCCTTGGTCTTCCTAACATCAGGATGTTCTAAGCATATACTAATGACTCACCCATACAAGTCAAAAATAGATACCGAATATCTTTCCCTCAATTATAAGGAAACACGATGATCATGAGTCTTCTATTGACTTGCCCATATAAGTGAATGGTTAACTAGTGACACTTGGCCCAAACAGAACTGATATGGGAAGGGTTGACCTGACCAAAGATATATGTAAGCATCTCAAGTTTATCTACATAAATTTAATAATTTTTGTACACACATACAAACACATACATATATATTCCACAATATAAGAACTTTATATAACTTTAGGTTTGTATACGAAAAGCATTATTAAGCTCATTTGACAGGTTAAGTGACTTTATAAAGGTCATAACATAGCCTTTCTAAGTAAATAAGACATGTATAAGTCCACAAAAAATTTATAATCCTATTCATGATCTAGTATGCACACTAGCATCTAAGGTTTAGCTTAGTCTTAACAAGACAACATAAGCATGTAGGTGGCATTCAATCATCTTAAGGCATACACATACATGATAGTAAAATAAACCTTCAAAAGGATATGCACATCAACACTAGGTTAACTTATAGCCGCATAGACCACATTACACAAACATAATCCCTAGCAATGGTATACACAACCATGTAAAATCTCAACCATATTCTCAGGTATAGGTTAAAAACTAGTGCAAAGAGTCTAAACTCATTCAAAACCTCCATAGCATAGGCTTTGATAACAGATGAAACAACCCTAATTTTTTTAAAATTATCTATAAAAGTTCATAATGGAACATAAAAAGGTTCCACTCCATAATGAATGCAACACAAATAAAGTCAACAACTCAACATAAAGCATAAGTGACTCATAACCAACATCCTGATTATACCAAATGGATGAGGTTAGAATCTACTAGAATGAAACTGAGCATATTCCAAAATGTTTGGTTAGTCAATATCTAGATAAGTGATCCAAATAATATAAATGTGCCATAATTGACCATAGGGTGTACAACATATCACATGTGAGTATCCAACTGGCTAAGCATATAATTGGCATTAGAAAGCCATTTACTCCTCATGTTATAAGGTCACTTATCATGTTACGAGATCACCATCCTGAGAGTTATCCATAAGGATCCACACTTAAATATTACTTAGCTATGTCTTAGTTAACATAACATATTATTACAAAGATATATTCATTCATGCCATCCAATTAACATGCACATGGCCATGCAAGAGTTCTTTACTTATACGGTCTTGGATATTAACTTGGGTGTCAAATAAGGAAGATTATGATTTAACATTTCATTGACAAGGTAGATTATTTAGTCTCCTAACCAAGTATTATAATAAGATTTCCATAACTTAATATTTCTCATCCTCATTTTTGGTTGTTTACCATTCACACAGATTATCCAAATTCTACTAAACACTAGATAAGGTATATCAAAGGGAGTTTTTTGACTAGATACAATTATAGATATAAGCATGTGTATATACTTAACCAATTTCCATCTAATATCATGAAGCATCCATGACAATATAACCACCTTCCAGTAGTTAAGAGATGTAATTTACTATTTAAATTAATAAACTTTATGAAAACATGTCATATATACATCTAAAAGACTTTGACACCATTTAAAAGTATGATCCATATTCCAAAATGTGGATCCACATATGAAAGTCATTGTTCTAGGTCACTTCATTAATTAATAAATAGATGTAAGCCACTTAAATGATAGTAATACCAATAAAAAAAATGCCATAAGAAGTGTGGGGAATGAAGTTCCTAAATCATTAGGTAAGTCCCCATTCGAATCATTATTAAGCTAAGAGGAAAAATGTTGAATAACTAAGAACTGATTATTATTTCCATGGTCTAGAAAGTTTACATCAATCATTAGTTAAATGGAAATACAATACTTAAGGTATTTCTTGATTATTCCCTCAGTGGGTGATCCTAACTATTTCCATCAAAAATATGCGTGTACACTCCTTGAATCATTTTTAATATGAAAAAGTCATAACATAATTATCAGCTTAAACCGAAACACAATTATCTCTTGATTATTTTCATGCTAGTGATATTGATTGTCAAATGAAGGCATAATGTAATTTCATATAGGGTTTCAAAAGTTACCCCTCATTGTTTAATCCACACACTAAGTCCTAAAAATACATGGATACTAGTGATAGGTTCAACAAGATAATTCATCTTCTAAACCAGAAGAATAATTCCAACACTATATCACCAGGAATGAATAATCAATAGTTCATATAAGCAGCAATAATGATGTTAATTAATTCTAAAGGAAGATTCTAACACATGCTTGTAATATATCCAAGAACTTATTCTTTTGGGATAACTTTCCACACAAATTAATAATGATATAAGTTATTAACCCAAATTAAGAACTTAATAGTATAGTTTGCTTTAGAAATAACATTTGTACTCCTTGGTGCTAACATAAAATCAAAAAGTATGTTATTTACTCATGTACATGCAGCAACATATGAGGTTCAAGTATCTCATGATGCATTCTAATTACACTATTGCTCACATGGTAAATAGAACAAGTATAATGCATATCAAAGATGTAAGTATAATTTTCCAAATATACATGAACCAAACAACCATCATCAAAATGCCTCAATGAAAGCATAATGTCCCATAATGATCATATTACAACTTAAAAATATTACAAAACTGCATAATGAAATAAGATGAACTATCACATAAAATGGGTAGACAAATATGATCCAAAAGTCTAACATCATATATAATTAGGCATGAACAAGAGGAAGCTTCTACATGCAATCCAAGTACAACAATAGATTTGGAGGTTCACTACAAAGGGACACCCATTAAAATCAGCCTTGTGAGCCCTCCATTGGTGGACCTCAGCACCCCAACCATCATCTTGGTGGAGGGTTTTGGCAAAGAGATACTCAGGTAAGGTAATAAATGTACACACAATACTAATTTACAAACTATCAATAATGACAATAGAAAAAGCATAGAAACATAAATCCAAACACTCAGTGAATTCATGGCTTATTAGATCGTAAAATAATTAAGCACAAGGGATCCAACTACCAACAAACACACAACCAAATTGAGTCAGAAGAGAAAAGTATAATGGTTACAAACAGAATTTAGAGTGGCTTGGCTTTAACATAGCGAGGTTATATAACACTAATTTGTTCACATAATTCAATAGATTCAAAGAGTAAGGGGAAAAGTGACCACATTAATCTAAAAATAAAAAACCCAAAAAATGGTCCTAGGCTAGAAATTTCAACCCAACCAATTGAAAAAAACACCACTAATCATGGACTATAATAGTGATAGCATAATTATTCAGTTTGGCAAGGGAGGAATACACAAAATTTTACATTTGATTATTCCATAAAGTCCCATCACACACACACACACACACACACACACACACACACACACACACACACACACACACACACACACACACACAAAAAAAAAAAAAAAAATAATAATAATAATAATAAATCATGGATTCTTCATAATTCAAACATATCTAAGTATTTATGATGAGTCATTCTCTATAAAAAAATCATCAACAATAGGGGAATTCAAAGAGGACACAAATAACACATATATAACCCTATCGTACTCAATTAGAAGGATCCCCAATTATTTATTTAATTTAGGAGGAGTGTGTGTGTGTGTGTGTGTGTGTGTGTGTGTGTGTGTGTGTGTGTGTGTGTGTGTGTGTCTATATATATATATATATATATATATATATATATATATATATATATATATATATATATATATATATATATCGACCTTATGATTTATTCTAACCACAACCTGGTTCTAAATATGAAATGAGAAATTATAAACATAAGATATACCCTACCTCAAGTAGTTAAATAAAACTATGTTGTTTCCTCCTTAAAACCAAAATTGACTTCCTTTACCTTCCCCTACCAAAGTATGGTGTATGGCAACCCATCAAGGGAAAAAATAGGTTATGTTAATCCATACAAACATGGTAGTATAAACCTCTGTAATAAATCACTGAATGTAACTGTAGGTTTGGTAAAATAGTCATGGTATAGGCATATTAAGGGAAATTTCCAGCCATAAATAATCAATGTATTTACCAGTTTGGTAGATAAAACCAAAAATCAAATTTTCATTCAGCCATTATTCATCTACACCTTATCATTGTTTTTTGATGTTATACCATCATTCATTTACATTTCATGGGCATTCATCTAGGTTTTCATGAGATTCAAAGAAACGTGGCATGCCTTGTGTGATTCACTGTGTGACATCGCATGATTCTCTTGTATAATGATACACCTTCTAAACTAATTCTCCACCATTGTGAATCTAATTCACCTCAGGACCTCCACATATTTTTTGATGTGGTAAACCTGCACACTTGGCTAACCAATCTTCCTTTCTATGGTTGATCAGACCTGTTTTTCTCACCAGTTACCTAGTTGACAAAATATTCACCCAAAAGTTTTTTGGTGACTCTGCTATGGATAGAACAAGTAGTTTGAAGCCTCAAGCTTCAAGCTGAAGTAAGATCAGTCCCTTCCCATTTTTATCCTGCAATCTAACAACTCCATGCTATACCAAAAGCTAGAGATTTCAAGGTGTTGTTGACCCTGTCTTTGAGTTGGTGCAACAAGGAAATTTTGACTTATTCCCTCCCTAACTTCAAGTTCAACAATCTAGGAGTGTTTTTCCTACCCGTACTAGGACACCAACAAAAGGTAGAGCTAATTTGTTTTGTTGTTAACAGAGCTTTGCCTATACATACTCTACCTAGATTTGTTATTCCCATTTTCCATAATCAAATCATGGCAACTCAAGGCCCCTAGGGTAACTCTTTTGGTCCACTAAATCTTATTCCACCTCTACATGAACTTCCATGCAGCTCAAGGAAGAATTTCCCCAAATTCTTTGGTGATGGGAGAGTTCATCTTGATGAACACACTGTAGCTTTCAGCATAGCTTGTGGTGTGATAGGCATGGAATTTGAGGATGTGGCAGTCAGGATTTTCATGGAAACACTACAAGGTGCTATTGCAGACTGGTTCTACCATCTACATGCTAGGTCAATGACTGACTGGGACACCCTTAAGGCTAAATTTGAAGTTAGGTTCAAGCCTACATAAGATGCACATGCTTTGCTAGCCCAGTTCACATAGATAAATAAGGAACCTCATGAACCTATGAGGGATTTCATTCTAAAGTTTGACAAGCTGAGGAACCAAATTCCTGCAATTGCTCAACCAACACCTAAAAACCTCAAATGTTTCTTCATCAACTCACAGCTGCTTGAAGTGAGCTTTCTACTAATACATGCTATCTACAAAGACCTTGAGGCTACTCAAGACTTGGCTAATGAGGTAAAAGATGACCTTATCTTGGCAGAAAAAATAAGGAGAGATCTAAACATAGGTAAATCTTCTTCTTCCTCTGAATACTTACCTACAGCCACCACTGATCCAATGGAGTAGAAGCTAGCAAAAAAATTGCTAGCTCTTAGAAAGAAAATGGTGCAAGGAATGTCATCTAATCCTTCGTACAGAGATGTACCAAGGAGGATGTTTTAGAATCAGTCATACTAAGGCAATGTGGCTAGGAATCAAGGACAAGCAAATCATCTTCCTCCCCCATAGGGGAACCTGGCCATTCAACCACCTCCAACCAAATCTATAGTTGGATATCTAGAAATAGAACATGATTTCTCTTTCCAACCTGAGTTTGATCAAGAAAATGACACTGATCTCTTCACAGATGACCAAGAAGAATCAACTGGCAACTCCAACATTGGTTTCTTGAATTATCAGGATGAACCTAGAAGTGAAGGTAAAGCAACTAAAGGATCATATGCATGTGTGAAACTGACCAAGACTCATGGCATACTATAATGGGAAACACTAAATAACTTTGCATAGATTCAAATCTTCTTGGAATAAGAAAATTGTTCAATAGATTTATGTTTAATTTTGATCCTTTGAACCAAGCGACCAAAGATAAAACTGAATAAAGTTTCATCTAGTTAGTTGCACAACAAAAATAATTCGATGAACTAAAATTTAGACTCTTTTTGGTGCTAGTACCTGTGTTACTTGACTATAAATTCAAAAGATCATATAATTCATTCAACAAGAAAATTGAAAATAAAAAATGGGTATTGACAACACAACAATTCCTAGAAAAGAGTTAATTTCTATTATAGTGGATCAAACAACATATGATTAGAATCAAATATACCTATAGAGTATATCCTTACATCAGATGATGAGGGAGTGATTATGGATGATTAGTGATGGTGAGGGTCAATGACAATGTGATGAGGGATGGGGATGGTCAATGAGGGAGTTATTAGGATTGACAAGGGATGAAAAATGAATGACTATGGATTATGAGGGATGAGGAGGGAGTGATTAGGGATGGTCAAGGATTGTGATATTTAATGAAGTAGTGATTAGTGATGATAAAGGAGTTATTAGAGATAATGAGAGATAATTAAGGTTAATGAGGGAATGATTAGGGATGAGGAAGGATGAAGAGTGAATGATTATGGATTATTAAAAAAGAAGAGGAAGTGATTAGGGATGATGAGGAAAGAGGAAATAGTGATTATGGAGATGAGTGATGAGGAAGGAGTGATTAGGGATGTTGAGTGATGGTAGGGGTCAATGAGGGATTAATTAGGGATGATGAGGGACTGATTATAGATAATGATAGATAGTGAGGGTCAATGAGGGAGTGATTAGGGTTAATGTAGAATGAGGAGAGTGTGATTATGGGTGACGAGGGATGATTAGAAAGTGATTAGGGATGAGGGAGGGATGATGAGCAAGTGCAATTAACACAAAGTGGTAATTTGATGTGTGAAGGTTATGAATATGACCTATGTTTCCCCAATCACACAAATTTGGATCAAGTTTAAAGTGAGTGGTTTGAAAACTTCAATTTTCACAAACTTAAGACTCCTAAAAATGCTAGGAAACAATCCAAAAGGCATAAAAACTTGAAAATGACTATATGTTTATCAACAATAGAAATTGATAGTAATATTTATGTCATAAAATCCCCAGGTTCAATACTAAGACCTTGAAAATACCTAAGTACTAATCAGATTAGGTTTTGAAATATTATTTTATACATTGTAAGGCATTCAACTGTGGGACTAACTCTATTAGATGCAGAGTAACCCTAATTTATTCCATTTACTAATATAAATTTAAATTATAAGAAATTTAAATGTAACAATATAAATGTAAACTTAAAATTTATTTTACTAAGTATCAACTTCAAGTAAATATTGGCTTCATGTACATGTTCTGGTTCTTTTTCATGCAAAATAATAGGAATGTGTATGCATTTCTCATAATTCATGTGCATTCCTCATAGCACATATTTCTTTCCCATAGTGAATACACATTATTCAAACTTGTATTAAAAAACTCAAGCCTTTTGGCTCAAAAATTACTTGGATTCTTGAGCCAAAGGCTTGGATGTGTCATTCTACAGTTGAGAGCTAGAGGTTAGATTAAAAATAATAAATTTCAACCTCCATCACCAAATACACTATGAATTACATCAACCAAATTTATAAAATTATTATCATGACAAAAAAACACCCTCTCCTAATTTTAGATATATGATTTTTATAATTTTTGGCTATTTTAAGGTTAAAAACTATGTTTATTTCTAGCTATAGATTTTTTAGGTCACCACATTCTGCAACTATACATGCCTATACATGTTAATATAATTTGTTTTTCATTGCTCCAAGTGCAATAAAATTATATGGTCTAATTTTAAACACATTAAAAAAAAAAATCTATTTTTCACTTTTTTGAGGTAGTTAGGGAGGCCACATGACCAAATATCCATTTTTTAATGAGTTTATAGGATCTATTTACTTAAAAAATTAATAATAAAAAAAATCATTGATAAATATAATAAAATATGTCACAAAATAGAAGATATTATCTAAATATCCACCAAAGGGTTTCAAATAATCTTAAATGATTCTAAAAAAATGATGGGACACATGGTCACCTATCCACTTTATTTTCTTGAAAAAATAGGAGTTCCTATTCAAATTTTAGATGTTTGACTTAGTTATAATTATTAATTTTTTATTAAAAATAATGTTTTGGAAACTAGACTTAAAGTGATATAATTTATTTTATTATAGGATCTTCAAATTTTGAGTTTAACTATTTTAAATTATCTACACAACTTCAGGTTTTTGAAATTTCAAAAAAATTGTTATCCACCAGTAGATTATTTTTATCCTCCAACTTTGTGCACTTACCCGAATGATAAAGATTAGGATCATAAACTATGATAGATGATATTAATGTTTATTGGCTTAATGTGGCTGGCATCTTATTTGGGAGCAAGCTTGAAGAATCATAAAAACTAGGGAACCAATATGGTCCCATCATGGCATGGTCTATAAGCATGTTCCAAAGGGGCTCAATATTGACTAAATGAGAAGAAGTGTGTGTGTGTGTGTTCCATCTCATACCTATGAATATCAAGTTACAAAGAGGTAATGTGAGGTGAAGTAGAAGGAGAATCAAATGTACTATGTAAATGTAAAACATGTAAATAAGAAGCATATATAAGTAGTTCTACAGGCTGGAGAAAAAAATAGCTAAAGATGGGTCATGTAACAAATAGTAATCATCATAATTAGGAGTATGAATATCAATCGTACAAGCAGAGATTATTTATTGTTCAAATAAGAATGAATAATGGATTGTTTATTCTTTATTATGGTATTCAGAATCTCATCAATTGGTTTTTGACAAGATTGAGATTGTAAAGAAATGGATAATTGAGAAATAAATTGGGAAGGAAGATTAGAAGTTTTAATTTTTAAACTGGTCTCATTAGGTTGTTCATCATCATAATATAATAGGTTTGGTGGTATATTTCCCATAATTTATGGTTCACCTTTATAACCTTGGCTACAGTCAACTGGATAAATAAATCATTGAGATTAGTGAAAATGTACATTAGGTAAAGGTTCGAGGGTGGGCATTTTTAAAACAACACATTCTTATAATTTAAAAAATATATAAGGATTCATATCTCATTAAATATTAGAGATAGAACTACTGTGAGTAAATTTGACACATTGGCATGGTAATGAGGTTGTATATTTCATGTAATGTGTCTAAGTTTGATCATATAGGATGATATATGATAATGTAGATTTCAAGATCATGACCTTGATATGAATTGTAATAGGAAGAACTATGATGGGAAGCCAAACAAAACCTATAGGAGGTATTTATCTTCAATCATAACCTTGACATGTGTTTTTCATGGATTTAATAGTATATTCAAAATAACCAAGTGTTTTAATAAATTCAATTGAGGTTGCACAAGTGCTACAACCTTAATCAATCAAATCACACTTGAATTGGATATCACCCACTTGGATACTAATGAATAATAAAGAATGATCCTGAAGAAGCAGTATTTCATGAAGAATAATCAAAGTGATAGGAAATTTGAGTCAGATATAAATATTTATATTTTTATCAATGTGTATAGATATTTCGGCAATTTTTAATGATATCATCTTCAGATCTAGATAAAGTGGCTTCTTGTCCCAAGGATGGAGATCTAAGGATGTTTATTTCAAATAATAGTTACATTAAATTATTACGATGATGAGGGGAAGTCTTCATGAGTTATAGACAATGAATTTGAGATGGGAGATGTGATAGTTATTTGGTAGGGTTTCATTCTTTATATCCTTTTATAACTATGTTAGATAAAGGT
>JARHVA010000075.1:8695000-8722500 GCA_037957365.1 Torreya grandis
AATCAACACAAAGTGGTCATTTGATGTGTGAAGGTTATCAATATGACCTATGTTACCCCAATCACACCACTTTGGATCAAGGTCAAATAAGTGGTTTGCAAACTTCAATTTTGACAAACCTGAGACTCCTAAAAATGCTAGGAAGCAATCCAAAAGGCATAAAAACCTAAAAATGGCTATATGTCTATGAACAATAGAAATTAATTGTAAGATTTATGTCCTAAAATCCCTAGGTTCAATACTAAGACCTTGAAAATACTTAAGTACTAATCAGATTAGGTTTTGAAATAATGTTTTATACATTGTAAGGCATTTGACTATGAGACCAACTCTATTAGATGTAGAGTGACCCTAATTTATTGCATTTACTAAAATAAATTTAAAGTATAAGGAATTTAAATGTAATAATATAAATGTAAACTTAACATTTATTTTAGTATGTATCAACTTCAAGTAAATATTGGCTTCATGTACATGTTCTGGTTCTTTTTCATGCAAAATAATAGGAATGTGTATGCATTGCTCATAATGCATGTGCATTCCTCATAGTGCATACATATTTCCCATAGTGCATAAGCATTATTCAAAATTGTATTAAAAAATCAAGCCTTTCTTCTCAAAAATGAATTGGACTCTCGAACTAAAGGCTTGGATGTGTCATTCTATAGTTGAATGCTAAAAGTTAGGTAAACAAAACAAAAATATCAACTTCCATCACCAAATACACTATGAATTTTATCAACCAAATTTAAGAAATAATTATATTGACAAAAAAACACCCTCTTTTCAATCAAAATATAAGTATCGATAGATCTAAAGTTACGGATCTAAACCGTGGACGAGTCAATTTGTCCTTGAGATCGGTCCAAAATAATCAAAAGCTATTTGACAGTTGCACATAGGTAATGGCTATATGAAGGTGCAAATAAAATAAATATAGATTTGAAGCGACGTTGGAGCAGGTCGTATGCAGATTTGATTAAATATCTCTTGCTTGACTACACTAAATAGGAGGCTGAATAACAAAATTTGTATGACGGTATGCCATTTATGCAATAGTTGAGATTGTTTGCTTTTTCTAGCTGGAATCCTATATGAATGCTTATCTCTTCACAATCTCTTTTAAGACATGATGTCTCTCCTTTTTCACACGCGTTCCACTCAAACCACGTTTGATGATGACAAAACTGATCAAGCTTAACGAGAAACCAAAATTCTCTAGACCAGATACGTGAAGCAACCAAAGCTGAATAAATATCTTTAAACTATGTAAAATTAAAATTTTAATACCTATAATTTATATAGACGCTTTCATCAATATAAACTCTCATGAACCAGGGCAGTCAATAACTAATAATGGATTGCCTCGTACAATTTCGTAACATTTCATTTCTGCTCTGATACCACTATTAGCTTTTGGATGAGATTATATAAATATTTAAGTTATGCAATCTGCAATGACGTTGAACACAGACAGTAATTTTAATCACAAAAAATCATCGAGGTAATACAATTATATATAGGAAAGCTTTTCCTATATTCAATTCCATGGATATAGATTAATGTATTATTGTTTATGGCGATATTATGTTCAACCAATAATAACCTATGTCTAATATATTGTTTGTTATAATAATATATATAACTAATTAAATAATTAATAATATTTTTTAATCGGTAATTGGTTCGTTTTTGATATGGGGGAACCTTCTAAATTCGTGGGAAGCAGTGCCATCTGAGGAGTCAAATACCAATGACAAGGGAGACTCGAACACAGGACCTAATGAGTAAAGCTCACCTTCCTTACCATTTGATCACCGCCACATGAACATATAACGAATAATATTACTAACTTACCATATTTACCATATAGTAATTACAAATAAGTAAATATTATTTACCCAATATAGACACTAATTTACAACATAATTACCATATCAATTCCATGGATATAGATTAATTCACTACGGATGTAAAAGAAATTAGTATCATTGTAAGAGTGGCATGATTCCCATGCGAAATGAAAGATGGTTTTTTTAATATGTAAGGAGTAAATATGTGCAAAACTTATGTGATATGTCTTAGGGGAGGAAAAGAATACATGTCAATTTTGTATTGGGTGATATTAATATAAATATTTATATAAGTATTAGGAATTTTTATCATGCGTGAACTTTTCATTTTTTATTTCTCTCTATTTTTCTCAAAACTAAGTTGAAAGGCTTGATATTGTAGATTAAGAGTGGAATTTTTAGGAAGGGATATAAATTTGTCAATAAATAGACCTATGGATATAAACATATAATCCCTTTCATTTTAATATATTTATTTAGGTTAATATTTATTTTTTATATAAATTTTTGAAATGGTTGGGAAGGCTTTTTTAAATTTTGGAGCTTATTAAATTTTTTTTGTGTGTTAATAAATGGATTTAAGGTTATTTTTGTTTGGAAACATATTGTAAGAGTTTTTTATTTTGTAATTTTTTAATCTACTTTATATTGTTGTGTTTGATGTGGTAAAATTGATTTTAAATGGCAAAAGAATATTTCTCATTTTGCTCCAAACATTCTTTATGTGCATTTATGTGAATTATTGTTTTTTTTTGGAGATGTTGTAAGCTTGGTTTGTGTAAATGTATAGAAAAATATTTAAGGAAATCCTACCCTTTCTTATATGGATTAGTTAAATAGCAATACAATACTTAAGGTATTTCTTGATTATTCCCTCAGTGGGTGATCCTAAGTATTTCCATAAAAAATATGCATGTACACTCCTTGATTCATTTTTAATATGAAAAAGTCATAACATAACGATCAACTTAAACCAAAACAAAATTATCTATTGATTATTTTCATGCTAGTGATATTGATTGTCAAATGAAGGCATAATGTAATTTCATATAGGGTTTCAAAAGTTACCCCTCATTGTTTAATCCACACCCTAAGTCCTAAAAATACATGGATACTAGTGATAGGTTCAACAAGATAATTCATCTTCTAAACCAGAAGAATAATTCCAACACTATATCACCAGGAATGAATAATCAATAGTTCATATAAGTAGCAATAATGATGTTAATTAATTCTAAAGGGAGATTCTAACATATGCTTGTAATATATCCAAGAACTTATTCTTTTATGATAACTTTCCACACAAATTAATAATGATATAAGTTATTAACCCAAATTAAGAACTTAATAGTATATTTTGCTTTAGAAATAACATTTGTACTCCTTGGTGCTAACATAAAATCCAAAAGTATGTTATTTACTCATGTACATGCAACAACATATGAGGTTCAAGTATCTCATGATGCATTCTAATTACACTATTTCTCACATGGTAAATAGAGCAAGTATAATGCATATCAAAGATGTAAGTATAATTTTCTAAATATACATGAACCAAACAACCATCATCAAAATGCCTCAATGAAAGAATAATGTCCAATAATGATCATATTACAACTTAAAATTATTACAAAACTGCATAATGAAATAAGATGAACTATCACATAAAATGGGTAGACAAATATGATCCACAAGTCTAACATCATATATAATTAGGCATGAACAAGAGGAAGCTTCTACATGCAATCCAAGTACAACAATAGATTTGTAGGTTCACTACAAAGGGATACCCCTTAAAATCAGTCTTGTGAGCCCTCCATTGGTGGACCTCACCACCCCAACCATCATCTTGGTGGAGGGTTTTGGCAAAGAGATACTTAGGCGAGGTAATAAATGTACACACAATACTGAGCCACTAGTAAAGATTTACAAACTATCAATAACGACAATAAAAAAAGCATAGAAACATAAAGCCAAACACTCAGTGAATCCATGGCTTATCTGAGCATAAAATAATTAAGCACAAGGGATCTAACTACCATCAAACACACAACTCAATTGAGTCAGAAGAGAAAAGTATAATGCTCACAAACAAAATTTAGAGTGGCTTGGCTTTAACATAGCTAGGTTATATAACATTAATTTTTTCACATAATTTAATAGATCCAAATAGTAAGGGGAAAAGTGACCACATTAAACCAAAAAGAAAAAACTCAAAAAATGGTCCTAGGCTAGAAATTTCAACCCAACCAATTGAAAAAAACACCACTAATCATGGATTATAATAGTGATAGCATAATTATTTAGTTTGGCAAGAGAGGAATACACAAAGTTTTACATTTGATTATTCCATAAAGTTCCATGACACACACACACACACACACACACACACACACACACACACACACACACACACACACACACACACACACACACACACACACACACACACACACACACACACACACACACACACATGAAAGCATGGATTCTTCATAATTCAAATAGATCTAAGTATTTATGATGAGTCATTCTCTATAAAAAAAATCATCAACAATAGGGGAATTCAAAGAGGACACAAATAACACATATATAACCCTATCGTACTCAATTGGAAGAATTCCCAATTATTTATTTAATTTAGGAGGTGTGTGTGTGTGTGTGTGTGTGTGTGTGTGTGTGTGTGTGTGTGTGTGTGTGTGTGTGTGTGTGTGTGTGTGTGTGTACACACACACACACCAATCGACCTTATGATTTATTCTAACCACAACCTAGTTCTAAATATGAAATGAGAACTTATAAACATAAGATATACCCTACCTCAAGTAGTCAAATAAAACTATGTTGTTTCCTCCTTAAAACCAAAATTGACTTCCTTTACCTTCCCCTACCAAACTATGTTATATGGCAACCCATCAAGGGAAAAAATAGGTTATGTTAATCCATACAAACATGGTAGTATAGAACCTCTATAATAAATCATTGAATGTAATTGTAGGTTTGGTAAAATATTCATGGTATAGGCGTATTAAGGGAAATTTCCAGCCTTAAATAATCAATGTATTTACCAGTTTGGGAGATAAAATCAAAAATCAAATTTTCATTAAACCATTATTCATCTGCACCTTATCATTGTTTGTTAATGTTATACCATCATTCATCTACATTTCATGGGCATTCATCTAGATTTTCATGAGATTCAAAGAAACTTGGCATGCCTTGTGTGATTCACTATGTGACATCGCATGATTCTCTTGTACAACGATACACCTTCTAAACTACTTCTCCACCATTGTGAATCTGATTCACCTCAGGACCTCCACATATTTTTCATATAGCCCACTAAAATGAACCCTATTCTAAATTTAGTTCTCAAGGATAAACTAATGAAACATACGGATTATCATTATTTTCTTGATTTAATCAAGATAGCAAATCTACCATTTACAGATGGCTTACCTTCCCAATATTTTATCCAAATTTAAAGACATATTATATCCTACCATCATATACCTCTCTCCATTCTACCCTATCTCCTCCTACACCACATCTCCTTCCTCTTTACCTTGAATTGTCTTTTCTTTATTTTGGTCGCATGTATCCTCCTATGTTTCACACCTTCCCCTCATCAATGCCTTACCTCATGTGCATCTCTACATTTTATCCCCATCGTACTTTCACTTCCAGGATGATCCCATGTCATATGCAAATCTATACTAGGACTCATCCCCCTTTCTTCACTACCCATGCCAACCTGTTGCCCATACTCCTTACTACCTTTCCATAGTTGATGCCTTTACTTAGTATGAAAATCAATCTAGATGAATAATAATAATAATAATAATAATAATAATAATAATAATAATAATAATAATAATAATAATAATAATAATAATAATAATAATAATAATAATAATAAAATTTTAAGTAAAATAATATAAACTAATATAAGATCAATATGTCACAATAAAATCCAAAATCATTTGATCAATCCCAAGGAATAAAATAAAGAGAACATTAAATATAAGGTAGTTAATAAAACTATTTAAAATAATAAATCAATAAAATAATGATTAGAACAATTAACAATATTAATTACTAAAACATAAATCAGTAGGGAAAAGTAGTAAAATAAAGTCATCAAATAATAAATAGCAATAATATTAACTTATTACATAAATATCAGATACAAATTCATTAAGGTGATTATTTGACAAAAATGTAAATTGATTAAGATAATAATGATAAGGTCATTTAAACAATAGAGTTATCCAAAATCTTTAAAATGATGACCATAATAATAAAAGGCAAAAATCATTAAGTAATAATGATAAATACTAATAATCAATTAGACGACAATGATTGAAAGAATTTGAATTTGACATGGATCTCAAGGTGCTTAATTCCCATAAAGATCACTACAGACAATTTTTCAGGTCAAGAGACCATAGTGGGTCTAGATGAACCCGAACTATCCCTACTAAAAGATAAGGCACAAGACAATAACATCATTGGTAAAAATAATAAATACACGTAACCAAGCATAATAGGCTAAAAGCTAAGTTACTATCTTAGGGCTTAAATAACAAGTGGTCATGACACACAAGAAGGGTAATCGAACACAAAGGTATAACCCTCAAAACATAAAGTACATGCAAGAGAATCAATAGTGCCATAACTGAAAAATCCAATAGGAGATAATATCAAGACATACATGCTCATAGAAGGGCACAACTAAAAACACTAAAAGCAATATCAAAAAATAATGTACAAGGAGGTGTCTCAATACTATATAATACATGTTATACCTGGCAAAGATACATATTGACTTCTCAATCTCTCTTGCATATACCCAAGATGTCCAAACCCAAATTCGTGCATACCTAATGGCCTTGTGCCTACAACCACCAAATAAGGCATCAACATTACTTGAATGATGTTGATACATCCATAATAAATCAAAATGAATCATCAATTATGATTAATACATAAGTATAAATGACTTTAGATAAAACAAGGAATTGGAGTTAATCATAATAACAATGACCTCGAATAGGCCCTGTCAAGCATAATCAATAGCTACAAGAGGAATAAATTTCAATTGAGTAAAACATAGTTTATCAATAACATATAACAATGCAACTAGTTGAAGTAGCATATACATATAATAGGATAAAATTAATCTAGTTTAAGTAGTAGGCATATCCAAATATAATTGATCTAATGCGAGCCTCAGCCATAACATAACATATCAAATTATCTATCTAAGGTATCGACATCACAATCATTTGACCATAAAATAACACCAACCATCATCAGTCATGGTGCTATCAACACACCCTATAGTAAGCCATTAACTAGTAATGCAAATGGGCCACAACGTCGGTTCATGATAGTCTTTTCTCCTCCACATGTGTTCCACTTAGACCATGTTTGATGATGACAAAACTCATCAAGCTTAATAAGAAACCAAAATTCTCTAGACTAGATATGTGAAGTAACCAAAGCTAAATAAATATCTTAAACTTATGAAAATTTCACAAAATCACACAATATATTAGTTTATAACTATAACAAAATCATCCAGATAATACAATTATATATAAGAAAGCTTTTCCTATATCTGTGGAGATATTTTTATCCATAATATCTCCTAATAATATTCAAACTTATTAATTTATTATTGTTTATAACCATATTGTGTTTGACTAATAATGACCTATGTATAATATATTCTTTGATAAAATAATATATGTAAGTAACCAACTAAATAATAATATTACTAACTTGTTGTATTAACCATATGGTAATTAAAATAAATAAATATTATTTAAGTAATGTAAATACTAATTCCCAACATAAATAACATATCAATTCCTTGGATATAGAATAATTCAATGTGGAAGTAAAGTAAGCTAATATCCTTGTAAGAGTTGCATGGTTCCCATGCCAAATGGAAAATGATTTTTTATTTTTAATTTTTTATGTAAAGAATAAATATGTGCAAAATTTGTGTGATAAGTCTTGGGGGATATTAATATAAATGTTTTTAGAAGTATTAGGAATTGTATTTTGGCATGAACTTTTTATTTTTTGGTTTTTACTTGTCTCTATTTTTCTCTAGATTAATTTAAAACACTTGATGTTTTAGATTAGGAGTGTGAATCTTAAGAAGGGATATAGATTTGTTAAGAGATGGACTTGAGATATGCATATAAACATATAATCCCTTTCATTTTCATATATTTATTTATGTTTATATTTATTTTTTAATATTTTTTTTAATGGTTGATAAGGTTTTTTTTATCTTGAAATTTATTTCTTTTATTTTTTTAAAGTAATAAATAGGTTTAAGGTCACTCTTTTTAGAAACATGTTTTAAAAGTTTTTATTTTTTTAATTTAATTTATATTGTTGTATTTGATGTGGTAAAATTGATTTTAAATAGTAAAATAATATTTCTCATTTTTTTCTAAATCTTCTTTATGTGCATGTATGAAAGTTGAGATTTGGACTTAATAATTATTATTGTTTGTTGGAGATGTTGTAACATTCAGTTGGAAAAATGTATAGGAAAATATACAAGGGTATTGTATCGTCTACTAGATTTTAACCTTCCTCTTATCTTAGATTTGAGTAATTTGTGTTATCACCTTGAAAAGATAATTTCAATATTTAAATGTTCTTTTCTTACCATTTTTTCTGTACACACATGTCTGTTATTTTCCTAGGGGTTTTCATCCTTTATTAATGGTAATTCAATATTGGAATAACTTGTTTTTTTTTTAAATTTCTTGTATTTTGCATCAAGAGGGAAAATAAAGGGATGTAAATACTCATAAGTTAAATTTATAAGTCTAATTGAGATATCATATACCCTCTTCTTAATTTAACTTTTATTTGTTTATTATTTACTTTAATATTGGTAGGCTTATTCTTAGAGTGGGGAGGTATAGGCTTGTGGGTGTCTATGAAATTTTACCTAACCATAGAAAAAGGTTAAGATGTAAGCCAATATTTCTTGATCAAATTGTTGATTACATATGTGGAACATAGTTTTAGGAGGTTTTAAAATATTGTGATCCTTTATAAAATGTATAGAACTTTTATATATGATTAATATTATATTAAATAATATAAATTTATTAATAAAATAGATTAGAAAGAGTGTATTAAATTATTTTTTAAATAAATTATGAGTTGTCACAATTTAATATCCTCCTTTATAAATAAAATATTATTTTTTTATTTATGTAAATTTAGTATGTGAAAAGGTAGAAATAAAATTTAATATATTTAGACTTTAAAATAATTATAAATTTAGATAAGTATTTTATTGTGCATTATTTTTAAAAATTATCAACACATTTGCATAGAATAAAATCTAATAAGTGGTTATTCTATTTTTAAAAATCAATCTAAAAATTAAAAATAAAAATAAAATATGTATAATAAATTTTTAAGTATAATATATTTTATGTTAAAAATTATTAAAATATGAAGTCCACATTTCCTTTGAAAATGATTTGTAAACTACCATTTGTTTGTATAATTAACTTTATAAATTTTTACATCAAAATATCTCAAATATTTTTTATAGATAAATTATAAAATTGCTTATATTTTATAATTTTATTTAATGTATATAATTTTTTATTTTTAATTTAAATAATTAAATAAAAATATTTTTATATAAAAGCTTTTGAAAATAAATAAATCAATAATATAATATATTATAATAACAAGGGATATTAATGAAATGTAGGTGAATTGGTAAAGTGACTTGGTCATTTCAAGTGTCATTTAGATTCAAATCTTAATAAGGTATGTGAGGTTGGGTGTGGCTTTCGTTGGTGTTCTGAGGTCATATGTGATTTTTAATTAGTATTCTTGAGTCAGTTATGGCCGTTGTTGGTATTTTTGAACTAGTTGTTTCCATTATTGGTATATTGTACATGTGGTAGATGTTTACTTGAGGATTTGGGCCCTTGGTTATATCACAAACTGGTTCATAGCTACAATCAAAAGCAAATATCAATCAAAAAAAGAAGGGGTGTGGGGATGGATAATGGTGTAACATGTAAATGAAGGTCTTATGAAAATAATTGGTGGCATTCAGAATATTTTTGGGCCCTTAATTTTTTTGAAAAAAAAACAAAACATGGCCTTATTTGCATGCAAATTTATGATATTTGGAAATTGAAGCTCGTAGGATATTTTTGAAATAATTTTGGGACTTGAGATACCCTACAAAATTATTAATTGAAAAAAAACTTGAGAGGCAAAGGGGGACCATTGATGGTTGTCAAATGTTTTTGGTATTGAATTATTTTTTTGTCTATTTAGACAAGGAAGTGTAAAGGTGGTTCCCAAGGAACCCCCTTTGAAACTAAATACTAGTCACTCGGGTATTATTTATAAATGTTTTAACTAAAAAATATATCTTTAGCTCTATTGGGCAGCCATTAATGGTCATAGGAAACTTTTCAATATATAAATTGTTTTTGCCTATGTCAAGGTTATAATTTTTTCAAAGGGATTATGAATGGCTAGGAAGCCTTGTAACCTTTCAAAAAATCCATGAAGATAATTAAAAAATAAAATAAAATAATAATATCTTTATAGTCAAAGGACAATAATTTAATGTTTATATATATTTTTTAACTATGTAAAGCCTAGAAGCTTTCTACAAGCTTTTTTACAATTTAGGGTACTCAATAACTTTTCCAACCATACAAATAGTACAGTATAAAATAAAAATGAAACTCTTTTAAAATTAGGTTAGAATGCATGAAAGGCTTGGAAATTGGATTAGTGAAGGTAGTCTATGAGCTTGATTTAGAAGAGGTAAGCTTATGGATAAGTCTCCTTCTAGACTCTCAAACCCTCTTTTTTAATTTTGTTATGCAACTTTAATAAAGTTAGTTTACATTTTTTAAGTTCTATAAAATTTTATAAATTTCTTTAAATGTAGTTAGAATTGATGGTTCGAGTAGAGTAGATGTAATCTTTATGAGGTTAGTCTAAGACATTCTTTGATTCGTATAGGGTCATATTAAGCCTACTTAATATTTTTATTAGTTCAAAAAAAAAAAAAAAACTTGAAATTAGAAATTTATTTTTGACTTAAAATATGATGTTAGTATTGTGATTGGATAAAATTGCCTTAAATCCTAATCAAAACCCATAAAATGTTAAAATGATTTGTTTGACTTTAATCAATATCTAAATGTATTTCATATTAATTATAAATCTAAATAACAAAAATGAAATTGTAAAACTTATCAAACCCATTTAAACTATTGTAACTTAAATATATTTAATCATAACGCAATAAACATATAAATTTCACTTTATTTTGTTCCGTTACAAAATCATTTAATTATTATAAGCCAAAAAAACAAATAGAAAATACCATAGTTTCATAATAGGCGAGCCCTGCCCATTCCATTCTCATTTGTCCTAATAATGCTGATTTGTTGGTGACAAAAGACTTAAGGGTGGTTTTGGGGTGTTCCGTAAACAGATTTTATAAGTAAATGGCATTAAAAGTTGAAGGGTGGTTTTTCGGGTGTTTCATAATAGCCGACGTTTGAACTTGCCTAGCTGTTCGTAACATAAAAAAATATGTTTGCCGGATATTCCGAGCAATAAAGCGTGAATTTGCAACTGCATCCAATAGTCTGCAAACATGTGGAGAAGAGTAACTATCGAATCAATAAATGCATCTTGAAGGAGAACCAAAACAAAATTCGTCATTGAAAGGGCCTTCAAAAGCCATATTTTCTCTAGCATTGTGTAGCTCCCATGGAAAATTCTCCATCTTCTTACCACTTTCCCTTGGTGCCCTTCGAAGCCAACGCATAGACAAGGATCATACACGGACTTAATTACAATACATGAATTTATAGAACACAGTTCAATCTAGCTTATAAAATGATGGAATTCAGTATTTATTGTATCAAAAAGTGTTACAGTGAAAATTTTGGCATAGTCTTAACAAGCTAAAACATAAAAGTCTATTTTTCTAAAAATTGTAAGATATTTTTTTCTTAAAAAATTTTAGAGTCAGCGACAATGTGATATAAAATGGAACATATATAGAAAAAGGGAAGAGAGAGGGTGAACTATGATGTATTAGTATAAGTTTGAAGATGCTGACTCATGACCTTATCAGTAAGGAACTAATTATGTAAAATAGTTCAATGTCCATTGTCCTTATCCAATCACTAGGTTCCCTTTTTGGAACTCTATGCCATTCTCTATTTGATTTGCTAATGAGAACTATGTCTTGAAATTGACAAAATTATGGCACTTTTACTTTGGGTGGTGAATTGCACCTGTTTATAAAAAATGTAATCCTAATAATAAGCCATACAACTCTCCATGATCACGTTTACATATGTGTTTGATTCAATATTGAACACATGTCCATTATAGGTGAAAAACAATCCACTTATTAGTTTTCACACATTCACAATATCCGTGGAAACCTGCAAACTACTTGACTTTGCTTCACAATCACTAGTCCATCTCTTGCATCTTTGTATTTGGTCCAACTCGACCTATTTTACCTCTATAACCCTGTGAGAGCCAAGAGGCTATGTTATACGAATATCATGCATCTAAAATCAATGAACATGTCAAAGGAATGACTCTACAATAGAGTCGACAAGTTGCAAGTCATCAACCATAGGTCCTATTTAAACTTCAATGGCGACGGAGCCTTGTGCTTAACCAGCTTGCTTGCATGGATATGCCTGCTATTGACCGATCTATAATGGCAATATGGATACTTGATATTTTGTTTGTCTGGGTTGAAAAACTGATTCATCGACCTTCAATTAAAACTCTTTGGATTTTCTTGATGTTTGTTGGTTGTCGATTGCCAACTCGGACAATTTCATTCTACCCAACTATCTTTATTCTTATTGGTCCCACATGTTCTACTTATTAGATCTTGACTTTTTGACCTCCAACACATCATAGGATCAAAGTATACAAATGCACATGGTCCATTGATTTCCTGCCATGAAGATCCTTTGACATGTTGACTTGATCATGCACCGACGGATCAAAATATATGAGCTCACACATACTGTAGATGTCATTGGGGCCACTTTCCTATCACTTCCAGTGTACCATCAGATCTTTGGTACGAACAAGCAATGATCATTGATCTAGGCTTGGACCCACCTTTGTTAGTGAATATGCACCATTAGATCTTTGCACAATGAATGTGCACCATCGTATCTTGTCCAATTTTCAGCTCTTTAAGGGATTTAACCTAGGGACTTTTTGAGTTGTTTGACTCCAACACATACCATTATATCATATGTGTCATTATGCAAGCTCACACATATCATTAGATATTGATCAACTTTAAACTTTTTAAGGGCTTTTGAACCCAAATGGTTACTTTATCAAGCTTAAATTTGACGTCTGCATGGATGTATTCGATATTTGCATGAATGTATTTGACATTAGCGCAACCATATTTGGATATTATCTTTAGATCTAGACAAAGTGGCTTCTTGTCCCAAGGGTGGAGATTCAAGTACGTTCATTTAAAACAAAAGTTTTATTAAATTACTATGATGACGAGAGGAAGTCCTCATAAGTTATAGACAATGAATTTGAGATGGGAGATGTGATAGTTCTTTGATAGGGTCCCATTCTTTATATCATTTTATAACTATATTACATAAAAGTATGTAATGTTGAAGTAAGTCTATTAAAAGAGTGGAAGTGAATTTTAATTGATATCGATAATAAAAATTTGATTAATGTGGTTTATCCAAATATATATGATTGGATTAAATTGAGTAATCACTTAATTATTATATTTTGCTCTGCTACAAAATCACTTAATTATTATAACCCAAAACAAATACAAAATACCATATTTTCTTAATAGGCGAGCCCTACCCATTCCATTCTCATTTGTCGTAATAATGTTGATTTGTTGGCGCACAAAGACTAAAGGGTAGTTTTGGAGTGTTCCGTAAAAAGATGTTAGGACTAAATGACATTGAAAGATACGTGGCACAATGGCCCTTGCAACTTGCACGAACTAAATCTAGAATTAAAAAACTATTATCATATTATAATTTATTCAAAGACAAATTCAAACCCTATATGTTTGTTTGTATAAATATTTTGAAAATCTTGATAAAATATTATTATTTTATTTATTATATTTATTGTGATAAGTAATTCTTTTATTTTAATATGTTACATTTATTTGTGCTGCACCAATTTGTAAAACTCAACCCATAAAAATAAAGATTTGCAATTGGTAGGTGACGTTATGAATTCGCCACGTACATTTTTTTCTGGCCACGAAACCTACAGACCAGATCTCAGAATTTAAGGAATGACTATACGCATGGGCCACAAAATACCCAAAGCCATAGATAAGGCTATACGAGCAGCATCTGTTCACGTAGCAATATTTTCACCAAATTATGCAGAGTCAGAGTGGTGATTGAAAGAGCTGTATTCGATCTTCAGAATCGGAGCACCCATTGTCCCAGTCGTTTGGGGGGTCAAGCCTTCACAACTTCGCATGGAAGACGAAGACGGAGTGTGTGCGCGAGCTTTCAAGATGCATAAGCACTGTGGCAAAATAAAGAGTGAAACCCTTAAGAAATGGAAAAAGGCGCTCCGCAAGGCTTCATATATAGAGGATTTTATCTTTGAGGGGTAAAGTATCAATCTTACCTAGTTTTGGTTGTTTTTATTAAAAATTTTGTATACAATTTTCTCTTGTACCATTATTTGAAGAGATTGTAACGATAGATTCACCTTGTGTGTTATACAGGGATCTGGGAGAGCTACTGGAGAGAATTGCTATGTGTGTAACTGAATATTTTCATGATGCGACATCCCAGCCAAAGCACGTCAGACGCCAACTTTTGAGTAGCGCCGACATTTTTCCATGCTGTAATATCAAATATTTGTGAATTCCGAACGCTGCGTGTTAATACACGAATATATTTACATTCCAAGGAAGAACTCGGAAGGAAAAAAGGTTATAGAAGTTGGTGAGATCTTCCATATAGAATGTTTTATCATGCGATGCCATGTTATATATTATATATTCACATGTTTTCGTTTAAACTATAATTAACGCTTATCACTCTCACTAAATATGGATCATACGATGTGCAAATTAATGAGTGCAGATTTTTTTTAATCTGAGCCGTTCAATTTGTATAGTCATTCATTATCTTAGATATAATTTGTTTTCTTAATGTTTTTTTTTTATGCTTTTTATAATACAATACATGTCTATTAATTAGAAGTGATCACGTGACGTGGATTGTCGATCTGAATATTGATAAGTTGTAACTTTTTATTAAATTCAATACAAATAAATATTCATTACTTTATTTAGACATCTCTTTACAAATAATTGTTAACAGTGGAAAAACAAGTTTCAAGCTTTTAACTCTTTAAAATGTTGAGAAAATTCAATTAAAATTAAACAAAATAATTGTTTAAAACATTTAAATTAAATTAGTTTAAAATTAAAAAGTGTGAAATTTTAGAATGCATGTTGATCATTATGTATACAACATAATTCGTGGAATGAAGCATTTAAAATCTCGATTTAAAAGTAATATGTGGTATTTACCTATTTTGAGAATTTTGAAGGTTGTTTTGACCACTAGTTCATGGAATTTTGAGATTGAGAGGTTATTTTGTTATTCAAAACCATGTTTTTAAAAAAAATTATAAGGTAGTTTTGATGTTTAAACACATGGTATTGGCTTTGCAAAGGCAATTAACATAACAATAGGCAAGGAGTATGCATGTTGTGGATTTATATATTTAGTTTTACCTTTTGTGGTCTTAAGAATGATGAATAAACATTGGATGGTCATCAAGGGATCCAATGTCAAGATATTTCCTAAATAATTTCCAAGAGGTGACTTTTGACAAGAAGTAGAGAACAACATCACTCTCCTAAGCGAAGTGTTTGGAATCCCATCAACACATTGTATTCAATCATGGAAGTACAATTCATATATGTTATCTTTCATGACAAATAATTCATTGATTGGTTGATAATCATAATCAACATTATGCATAAATAACTCCTAAGTGTTAAAATGACATATTATTTATATGTGATCTTGTACTTGTTATACAATGTATCTAGAAGAAAAATATTCATATTCCTCGAGACCATTGAGGTTATGGCTCCAAGACCAAATAGAGTGTATCAGTTTTATCCATGGTGTAGAAGTATTTTCCAAAATTGATCTTAAGTTTGGGTATCATCATATTCATGTTGAACCTCTAGATATTCAGAATATCATCTTAAAAATAAAGGAATGATTGGTTGAGTATTTGGTTATGCCTTTTAGGTTAACTCATGTATCAAATTCATTCATTAATATTTTGAATGACATCCTCAGGCCCTTTCACTATGTCATTTTTTAAAATTTACCTTGTTAACATCCTAATCTTTAGAAAACATTGGATGAACATCTACACCATGTTGAAATAGTGTAGCACATTTTACAGAAAGATATTTTTATGATAACATGATTAAATGTTCATTTTCTATGCAAGAGATAAAGTTTCTGGGATATATTACACACAAAAGGAGTGCATGTGTGAAACTGACCAAGACTCATGTCATACCATAATGGGAAACACTAAATAAATTTGCATAGATTCAAATCTTCTTGGAATAAGAAAATTGTACAAGAGATTTATGTTTAATTTTGATCCTTTGAACCAAGAGACCAAAGATAAAACTGAATAAAGTTTCATCTAGTTAGTTGCACAACAAAGATAATTCGATGAACTAAAATTCAGACTCTTTTTGGTGCTAGTACCTATGTTACTTGACTATAAATTTAAAAGATCATATAAGTCATTCAAAAAGAAAATTGAAAATAAAAAATGGGTATTGACAACACAACAATTCCTAGAAAAGAGTTAATTTCTATTATAGTGGATCAAACAACATATGATTAGAATCAAAGATACCTATAGAGTATATCCTTACATCAGATGATGAGGGAGTGATTATGGATGATTAGTGATGGTGAGCGTCAATGACAATGTCATGAGGGATGGGGATGGTCAATGAGGGAGTTATTAGGGTTGACAAGGGATGAAAAGGAATGATTATGGATTATGAGGGATGAGGAGGGAGTGATTAGGGATGGTCAAGGACTATGCTATTCAATGAAGTAGTGATTAGTAGTGATAAGGGAGTTATTAGAGATGATGAGAGATAATTAAGGTTATGTTGACAAATCTTCCACGAGTCAGATGTTTTCTTGCTATTTGGAAAGTTCCCATTTCTAGCCAAGGATGGAAGAATTCATTGTTTTCCTTTGCTGATTCAGAAAGGGCTCATACAATATTTTCTATGGACTCACTCAGCATGGAAGGTTTTCTACGGACTCACTCAGTCAAATTTTCTATGCACTCAGTCAATCAAAAATATACGGACTTACCCAGGTTTGTAAAGTACTCAAGGGAAATTTTGAAAGAATTCAAAGGCAAGGAGAAGATAGTTTTAAGACTTTTGAAGGGCAGGGTAGCCTTTGGAAGGGACACTTACAAAAGGCCCAAAGGGCACCTACCCTTCAGGCAGGTGGAAGACCAAAATCACAGGCCTCTACAAAAATCCCGGGTGCCCCCAATTTTTCCAAAGACCACTGTTGAATGACATTTAGACTGTCGAGAGGACACGTAGATAGCCAGCTGGAGGACACTTGGTTGCCAAAGTGCATTTCAAAGATCAAAGGCAAAGTTAGAATCCTTCAGACTTTTTGTTCGAAGGAATTCCTTCAGACAAAAAGTCCAAAGGAATTCGGAATGACTTATACAAAAACCTTGAGAAATTCAAAGAAAGTTGTGAAAAAAATTTAGTCAAAAAAACTAAGGGTATGGAATCCAAATCGCCAACAAAGGCCGCAAGACAAATTCTGAAGGAATTCAGATAGTATGTCATCAAAATAAGCCCACAGTTATGACTCAACCGACCAATGCAATAAGAGTTGACAGAGAAAAATTGTGCAGAGGAATAAACCCACAGAAATATTTTCAAAGGAAACGTGACAGTTTTGGTGACGTCCTGCAGGCCGTCAATTTTTTCCTGTAGGAAGTAACCATTGGAATTTAAAAGAGGTAGTAGAAAATCCAAAAATAAATGGAAGCTGACTGTGTAAAAGGAATAGAAAATAGGTTGTCTGATGAAGAATTGAACATGGAATCCTGCCAGAAATAGACACGACTAGAATTATAAGATTTACATGCAAATGTTGGAGCTATTTTCAAATGTGAGATCTATTTTCAAATGCTGGAGCTATTTTTAAAAAAATAGTTTAAGTTTTAATTGACTGATCATTGGGACCTATTTGTCTTCATTCAACGCATGCATATGAAGGACTAAATCTAGCTTCAACAGGAGTTTTGAGTTCATATTTGGAGTTGACTAGTTCATATTTTGAGTTGACTAATTGATCAAGCGCCACATCCACTAGAATATTTACATGCAAAGAAGAGGTGGACGGTTCATGACAAGGATGGATGCACTTCATCAAAAGAATAGGCTTCATGCAAGAATAATTGAAAAAACATATTTTATTTTAAGGCCAAGTAAAGCTTGGAGTTAAAAAAAGAAGATCTTTCTCTTCAAGTTTATATGCCTATCTTTGGCCTCTTGTAAATTGCTATATAATGGCTTGTAGCCTTGATTAAAAAGGATCCAATCTCTCTTGGTTAGACCAGAGTCTACCATTAAGAAATGTGTAACCTCTTTGACCAATAAGGACTGTACTTTCAAATTTCAAGATTGGCATAGTGTATATTTCTTTAGTAATTTGCATAAGTGGTAGAGTTTTTCTCCCTTCCCAAGTTCTGTTTCATACCTAGTTGCTATATTGTCCTTATGCAGGTCATGTCAAAGTGTTCTTTATTGTCTTTTGCTGAAACTGTAAGTGGATGTTAAGCAGCTGCAAAGTGTCTTTTATCAAACCTCTCTCCACCATTTCCCTCAGGTTTTAGTAATTAGACCAAACCTCTGCATGAAATACTTATGCACGAGTGATTAAATTGGAGTCTAAGGTCTTCCTTCTCTCTTGTTTGCTCAGTGTTCAAAGTTCAAAGCTGAGTAGGATCATAATTCTGGTGTATCACCCTCTTTTAGGTAGGATTTTCCCTTTAAGTTTTCTTTCTCCCTTTTCCATGGTAGTTAACAGCGTAGAGTAGGGATCTTCATTGATACATCATACAAGAACCAGCCTTCTCTGGAGGTTCTTCTCATTATCGAGGCACCCACCCTCATGAGAATATCCCATTGTTTTAACCAGATAGAAGACTGGTCGTTTCCCACACGTCCTCGAATCAGGGTGCAGCTCCAGGTTGACAACAGTTTTTGGCACGCTCAGTGGGACCCATTTTTCCTAGTTTTTATGAAATCACAGTTACAACAGTGTTATTCAAGAAGTATTTAGTGACTCCAAGGTCAAGCAGTTTCTTCTAACAGTTTAGGACAGCTTCCATGTAAGTCTATTTTTATTATCGTGAATGAATTTTAATGGCTATGTATGGAGCGAATTTCTATGGTATATTTCCTTATCAGCCCAATGAGGGATCATCCCAGCCTGGTCATGATATCTATGAACCTAATCAACCTTATCAAGGCTACTATCAAAGCTATGTTGAGCCTTATCAAGTTTCTCATGATCCTTATTATCAAGAACATGACTCTTACCTTCCTAGGAATCCATATCAGTCTCAGGATCAGATTTCATCTTCCCCATATCTCTATGATGTTACATATGAGCAGTATGGCCTTCAAAAAAAAATGAATGAAATAGAGCTTAGAATACTGGCATATGCAAGAAAGGGTTGTTCTAACTCTCAGTATGAGGAAATAAATGGTCTATTTTGAAACGTGTCTAATGATCCAAAAGAGATAAATGGACTATGTATTCTCACAATAGAAAAAATGGAGGCTTGGGAATGGTAGAGAATCAAGTTAAATGAATTGTCTACAAAAGGCTATGGTGCTTCTTATTATTATGAAACTCTTAACCATGCCCAATATGTGCCAAGGGAGCTTCTTAGTTGGAGTCAAGAGCCTAATCAAAAGCCTATTCAAGAGCCTATTCAAGTGGCTATTTATGAGACTAAACCTTCTTAAAGTCCCATCATTACCTCACCAATCATCTCTCAAGCTCAGGGTGTCTAGGAGGACAAGCAGGTTCCAAACTTTGATGAGGTAATGGCCAAGTGGAACGAACAAAATATAGAGGTTTTCAAGAATTTCTCTTTCCCCCCCTCCAAAACTCCCTAGATGATTCCTTTTCCCTTTATATTCCAAAGTCTGATCATGATCAGTCTCCCATGCTTCATTTTCCCTCTCAAACAAGTTAATTTCATCACCCTCCCACCATCACCCTTCCTCAAGAAGACCCTGTTCTTTGGAGTATTGAGAAAGAGGTTGTAGCTACAGGTCAGGTTCTTGCAGAACATGTAGAGGATGCTTAAGAAGTGTTTAAGGAGGAAATTCCTATTGATACTTCTCTTGAGGTTGTAATTGAGCATCTAGTTATAACTGAGAGTGGGAAGACTGATCTTGATGTGGAAGGCACTGGTACAAATGGAAGTCATACATGAGTTACATGGATCTCCTATTGAGAAGGATCTAGATAGTGTGACAATGGGTTCAGTTCAAATAGACCAAAATGAGGAACAAAAATATGATTAACAGTTGTACCTTGAGCCTCTACCATAGATTGAAGAGCTTTGTATAGATATATTGGCTATTGAAGAGCATGTTTATGAGAAGCTTGATCAAGAATCACCTATTCAAGATCCCAGTACAGATTGGGTTGCATATTCAAAGCTCCTTGAAGAGCTAGATGAACTCGCAGTAGTCAACAAGAAGGATGTGGCCACTCAAGAACCATGCATAAATGGGGTATCACTTAACATGATAATAGATGACAAGCACTACGAGAACAATCAGGAAATACTTGGTGAGTTTGTCTTTGTTGGTGACTGGTTTACTATTGATGGCCCATTTGAAAAGATGCTAGTACAGTTGGTCGATAAGGCAAATGCCTCATCAAAGGTTATGACTAATATACATCATGCCTTGAAAATTGTATCATCTCTTGAAAGGAGGGAGTTCAAGAATTTTCCATTTGATCCAGGCAAATCATACCTTATCATGGTTAACTAGGTTATTTTAGTTGTCTTTGCTTTCCTCCAAGTGCTGTAAAAGCATAGTAGTTTGCTTCCATTTTGTTTAATAAGTGCTTGTTTTCACATTTGCTTTTAGTTAGTTTTCCGCTTTCATGTGTTTCCCTTCTTATTTTGAAGAAGGAGGTTATTACAGCAATGATCAGAGCAGATTTTTTTGATCTAAAATTAGATTCACCATCAGGAAATTCAAATAAAGTCTATACATGGCCTGGGTCCTCAAGCATAGCAGGCATGCTTCCTAGCTGAGTCGCTGAAATGTTGACAAATCTTCCACGAGTCAAATTTTTTCTTGTTATTTGGAAAGTTCTCGTCTCTAGCCAAGGATGGAAGAATTCATTATTTTCCTTTGCTGATTCAGAAAGGGCTCAGACAGTATTTTCTACAGACTCGCTTAGCAGGGAAGGTTTTCTACAGACTCACTCAGTCAAGCAAAAATCTACAAACTTACCCAGGTTTGTAAAGCACTAAGCAAAAATTCCAAAAGAATTCAAAGGCAAGGAGAAGATAGTTATAAGACTTTTGAAGGGCAGGGTACCCTTCAGAAGGGACACTTACAAAAGGCCCGAAGGGCACCTACCCTTCAGGCAGGTGGAAGACCAAAATCACAGGCCTCTGCAAAAAGCCCAGGTGCCTCCAATTTTTCGAAAGACCACTACTAAATGACAAGTAGACTGTTGGGAGGACACGTAGATGACCAGCTGGAGGACACATGGCTGCCAAAGGGCATTTCAAAGATCAAAGGAAAAGTTTTAATCCTTCGGACTTTTTGTCTGAAGGATTTCCTTCGGAAAAAAAGTCCAAAGGAATTCGGAATGACTTATACACAAATCCTGGGGAAATTCAAAGAAAGTTGCGAAAAAACTTTAGACAAAAAAACTAAGGGTATCGAAACCAAATCACCAACAAACGCTGCAAGACAAATTTTGAAGGAATTCAAATAGCCTGTAATCAAAAGAAGCCCACAGTTATGACTCAGCTGACCAATGCAATAAGAGCCGACAGAGAAAAATAGCGTAGAGGAATAAACCCATTGAAATATTTCCAAAGGAAACTTGACAATTCTAGTGACGTCCTGAAGGTCATCAATTTTCTCCTGTAGGAAGTAACCGTTGGAATTTAAAAGAGGTAGCAAAAAATCCAAAAATAAATGGAAGCTGACTGTGCAAAAGAAACAAAAAATAGATGGTCTGATGTAGAATTGAACATGGAATCCTACCAGAAATAGACACAACCAAAATTAGAAGATTTAGATGCAAACGTTGGAGCTATTTTTGAATGTGAGATCTATTTTCAAATGCTGGAGCTATTTTTGAATAAACGGTCTAAGTTTCAGTTGACTGATCATTGGGACCTATTTGTCTTCATTCAACACATGCATCTAAAGGACTAAATCTGGCTTCAATAGGAGTTCCGAGTTCATATTTGGAGTTGACTAGTTCATATTTGGAGTTGACTAATTGATCAAGCACCGCATCCTCTAGAAGATTTACATGCAAAGAAGAGGTCGATGGTTCATGACAAGGATGGGCGTGCTTCATCAAACAAATAGGCTTCATGCAAGAACAATTGAGAAAACGTATTTTATTTTAAGGCCAAGTAAAGCTTGGAGTTAACAAAAGAAGATATTTCTCTTCAAGTTTATACGCCTATCTTCGGCCTCTTGTAAATTGCTATATAATGGCTTGTAGCCTTGATTAAAAAGGATACAATCTCTCTTGGTTAGACCAGACTCTACCATTAAGAGTTGTGTAAACTCTTTGACCAATAAGAAGGACTGTACTTTCATATTTCAAGCGTGGCATAGTGTATACTTCTTCAATAATTTGCATAAGTGGTAGAGTTTTTCTCCCTTCCCAAGTTTGTTTCATACCTAGTTGCTCTAATGTCCTTGTGCAATTCATGTCAATGTGTTCTTTATTATCTTTTTCTGAAACTGTAAGTGGATGTTAGGCAGCTGCAAAGTGTCTTTTATCAGACCTCTCTCCACCATTTCCCTTAGGTTTTAGTCATTGGACCGAACCTCTGCATGAAATACTTATGCAAGAGTGATTAAATTGGAGTCTAAGGTCTTCCTTCTCTCTTGTTTGCTCAGTGTTCAAGGTTCTAAGCTGAGTAGGATCATAATTTTGGTGTATCACCCTCTTTAGGTAGGATTTCCCCTTTAAGTTTTCTTTCTCCCTTTTCCATGGCAGTCAACAGTGTAGAGTAGGGATCTTCATTGATACATCATATAGGAACTGACCTTCTCTAGAGGTTCTTCTCATTATCAAGGTACCCACCCTCGTGAGAAGATCCCATTGTTTCAGTTGGATAGAGGACTAGCCGTTTCTCGCACATCCTCGAATCAGGGTGCAACTCCAGGTTGACAATAGGTTAATGAGTGAATGATTATGGATTATTAAAAATGAAGAGGAAGTGATTAGGGATGATGAGGGAAGAGGAAATAGTGATTATGGAGATGAGTGATGAGGAAGGAGTGATTAGGGATGTTGAGGGATGGTAGGGGTCAATGAGGGAGTAATTAGGGATGATGAGGGACTGATTATAGATAATGATAGATAGTGAGGGTCAATGAGGGAGTGATTAGGGATAATGTAGAATGAGGAGAGTGTGATTATGGATGATGAGGGATGATTAAGAAGTGATTAGGGATGAGGGAGGGATGATGAGAAAGTGTAATTAACACAAAGTGGTCATTTGATGTGTGAAGGTTATGAATATGACCTATGTTGCCCCAATCACACAAATTTGGATCATTTTTAAAGTGAGTAGTTTGAAAACTTCAATTTTCACAAACTTAAGACTCCTAAAAATGCTAGGAAACAATCCAAAAGGCATAAAAACCTAAAAATGACTATATGTTTATCAACAATAGAAATTGATAGTAATATTTATGTCATAAAATCCCTAGGTTCAATATTAAGACCTTGAAAATACCTAAGTACTAATCAGATTAGGTTTTGAAATATTATTTTATACATTGTAAGGCATTCAACTATGGGACCAACTCTATTAGATGCTGAGTAACCCTAATTTATTGCATTTACTAAAATAAATTTAAGTTATAATAAATTTAAATGTAACAATATAAATGTAAACTTAACACTTATTTTATTAAGTATCAGCTTCAAGTAAATATTGGCTTCATGTACATGTTCTAGTTCTTTTTCATGCAAAATAATAGGAATGTGTATGCATTGCTCATAATGCATGTGCATTCCTTATAGAGCATATGTCTTTCCCATAGTGAATACACATTATTCAAAATTGTATTAAAAAACTCAAGCCTTTTGGCTCAAAAATGACTTGGATTCTTGAGCCAAAGGCTTGGATGTCTCATTCTACAGTTGAGTGCTAGAAGTTAGAATAAAAATAGTAAATTTCAACTTCCATCACCAAAAACACTATGAATTTCATCAACCAAATTTATAAAATTATTATCATGACAAAAAAACACCCTCTCCTCATTTTAGATATATGATTTTTATAATTTTTGGACAATTTTAAGTTTAAAAACTATGTTTATTTCTAACTATAGATTTTTTAGGTCACCACATTCTGCAACTATACATGCCTATACATGTTAATATAATTTGTTTTTCATTGCTCCAAGTGCAATAAAATTATATGGTCTAATTTTAAACACATTAAAAAGAATCTATTTTTCACTTTTTTGAGGTAGTTAGGGAGGCCACATGACCGAATATCCATTTTTTAATGAGATTGTAAGATCTATTTACTTAAAAAATTAATAATAAAAAAATCATTGATAAAATATAATAAAATATGTCAAAAAATAGAAGATATTATCTAAATATCCACCAAAGGGTTTCAAATAATATTAAATGATTCTAAAAAAATGATGGGACACATGGTCGCCTATCCACTTTATTTTCTTAAAAAAATAGGATTTCCTATTCAAATTTTAGATGTTTGACTTAGTTATACTTAATAATTTTTTATTAAAAATAATGTTTTGGAAACTAGACTTAAAGTGATATAATTTATTTTATTATAGGATCTTCAAATTTTGAGTTTAACTATTTTAAATTATCTACACAACTTCATTTTTTTGAAATTTCAAAAAATTCCTATCCATAGGTAGATTCTTTTTATCCCCCAACTTTGTGCACTTACCCAAATGATAAAGCGTAGGATCATAAACTATGATAGATGATATTAATGTTTATTGGCTTAATGTGGCTGACATCTTATTTGGGAGCAAGCTTGAAGAATCATAAAAACTAGGGAACCAATATGGTCCCATCATGGCATGGTCTATAAGCATGTTCCAAAGGGGCTCAATATTGACTAAATGAGAAGAAGTGTGTGTGTGTTCCATCTCATACCTATGAATATCTAGTGACAAAGAGGTAATGTGAGGTGAAGTAAAAGGAGAATCAAATGTACTATGTAAATGTAAAACATGTAAATAAGAAGCATATATAAGTAGTTCTAAATCTTTGGCTCGAGAAAAAAATATCTAAAGATGGGTCATGTAACGAATAGTAATCATCATAATTAGGAGTATGAATATCAATCATACTAATAGAGATTATTTATTGTTCAAATAAGAATGAATAATGTATTGTTTATTCTTTATTATGGTATTCATAATCTCATCAATTGGTTTTTGATGAGATTGAGACTTCAAAGAAAGGGATTATTTATTGTTCAAATAAGAATGAATAATGGATTGGCTATTCTTTATTATGGTATTCAGAATCTCATCAATTGGTTTTTGATGAGATTGAGAAATAAATTGGGAAGGAAGATTGGAAGTTTTGATTTTTAAATTGGTCTCATTAGGTTGTTCATCATCATAATATAATAGATTTGGTGGTATATTTCCCATAATTTATGGTTCACCTTTATAACCTTGGTTACATTCAACTGGCTAATTAAAACATTGAGATTAGTGAAAATGTACATTAGGTAAAGGTTCCAGGGCGGGCATTTTTAAAACAACACGTTCTTATAATTTAAAAAAAATATAAGGATTCATATCTCATTAAATATTAGAGATAGAACTACTGTGAGTAAATTTGACACATTGGCATGGTAATGAGGTTGTATATTTCATGTAATGTGTCTAAGTTTGATCATATAGGATGATATATGATAATGTAGATTTCAAGATCATGACCTTGATATGAATTGTAATAGGAAGAACTATGATGGGAAGTCAAACAAAACCTATAGGGGGTATTTATCTTCAATCATAACCTTGACATGTGTTTTTCATGGATTTAATATTATATTCAAAATAACCAAGTGTTTTAATAAATTCAATTGAAGTTGCACAAGTGCTACAACCTTAATCAATCAAATCACACTTGAATTGGATATCACCCACTTGGATACTAATGAATAATAAAGAACGATCCTGAAGAAGCAGTATTTCATGAAGAATAATCAAAGCGATAGGAAATTTGAGTGAGATATAAGTATTTATATTTTTATCAATGTGTATAGATATTTCAGCATTTTTTAATGATATCATCTTCATATCTAGATAAAGTGGTTTCTTGTCCCAAGGATGGAGATATAGGGATGTTTATTTCAAATAATAGTTACATTAAATTATTGCGATGATGAGGGGAACTCTTCATGAGTTATAGACAAGGAATTTGAGATGGGAGATGTGATAGTTATTTGATAGGGTTTCATTCTTTATATCATTTTATAACTATGTTAGATTAAGGTGTGTAGTGTTGAAGTAAGTTTATTTAAGGAGGAGTAGAGGTTAATTTTAATTGATATTCATAAGGAAAATTAGATTAAGATTTAGTTAATGTGGTTTGTCCAAGTGTGTATGATTGGATTAAATTGGGTAATGTTGTTGGTCACATAATTGAGTACATGATTGATTGTTGTGAATATATAGATGTTGTAGGTGGTGAATAAATAATATAAGTAGATTGATTTATGTTTTAAAAGGTGGTTAATTCATAATTAAGAGTGGAATTTGTATAAATGAAAAGATAATGAATATCCAAATGCATCATTTGATTGGACACATGTGGGATAATGAATGAAGGAATATATTGTTTTGTTAGGCTAGTTTCCTTTTATTCCAAGATATATACACAAATTTATCCAACAACAATTTTAAAAAGATATATCAAGTAATGTTTCCATTCTTAATTTCAAAAGGTGAGATCACTTTAAGTAATTTTGACATTATTCACACATTTAATAATTTACAACATACAACCGTGTATGCAAAATTATCATACAATAATGGTAATGTTAAGAAGATAAATTGAAACTCACAAGGTTATTATATCAATAAGGTTTTAAAAATTATCAATTTACATGATTTGAAATAATCAATGAATGTAAAATTTCACACAACTAGGTTACTACCACAACAAGTAGGTGGAAGTCCATAAGGTCAAC
>JARHVA010000075.1:8730000-8792593 GCA_037957365.1 Torreya grandis
ATTCAATTAAAATTAAACTAAATAATTGTTTAAAACATTTAAATTAAATTAATTTAAAATTAAAAAGTATGAAATTTAAGAATGCATGTTGATCATTATGTATACAACATAATTTATGGAATGAAGCATTTAAAAGCTAGCTTTAAAAGTAATATGTGGTATTTACCTATTCTGAGAATTTTGAAGGATGTTTTGACCACTAATTCATGGAATTTTGAGATTGAGAGGTTATTTTGTTATTGAAAACCATGTTTTTTTAAATTTTTACAAGGTAGTTTTGATGTTAAAACACATGGTATTGGCTTTCCAAAGGCAATTAACATAAAAATAGGCAAGGAGTACGCATGTTGTGGATTTATATATTTAGTTTTACCTTTTGTGGTATTGAGAATGATGAATAAACATTGGATGGTCATCAAGCAATCCAATGTCAAGATATTTCTTAAATAATTTAAAAGAGGTGACTTTTGACAAGAAGTAGAGAACATCATCACTCTCCTAAGCGGAGTGTTTGGAATCCCATCAACACATTACTTTCAATCATGGAAGTACGGTTCATATATGTTATCCTTCATGACAAATAATTCATTGATTGGTTGACAATCATAATCAATGTTATGCATAAATAACTCCTAAGTGTTAAAATGACATATTATTTACGCATGATCTTGTACTTGTTATACAATGTAGCTAGAATAAAAATATTCATATTCCTAGAGACCATTGAGGTTATGGCTCCAAGACCAAATAGAGTGTATCAGTTCTATCCATGGTGTAGAAGTATTTTCCAAAATTGATCTTAAGTTTGGGTATCATCATATTCATGTTGAACATCTAGATATTTAGAATATAGTCTTAAAAATAAAGGAAGGATTGGTTGAGTATTTGGTTGTGCCTTTTAGGCTAACTCATGTGTCAAATTCATTCATTGATATTTTGAATGGCATCCTCAGGCCCTTTAACTATGTCATTTTTCTAATCTACCTTGTTAACATCCTAACCTTTAGAAAACATGGGATGCACATCTACACCATGTTGAAATAGTGTTTCAAATTTTAAAGAAAGATATTTTTATAATAACATCAATAAATGTTCATTTTTTATGCAAGAGATAATGTTTTTGGGACACATTACACACAAAAGGAGTGCATGTGTGAAATTGACCAAGACTCAAGTCATATGGGAATGGGAAAGACCAAATAACTTTGCATAGATTCAAATATTCTTGGAATAAGAAAATTGTACAAGAGATTTGTGTTTAATTTTTATCCTTTGAACCAAGATACCAAAGATAAAATCGAATAAAGTTTCATCTAGTTAGTTGCACAACAAAGATAATTAGATGAGCTAAAATTCAGACTCTATTTTGTGCTAGTACTTGTGTTACTTGACTATAAATTTAAAAGATCATATAAGTCATTCAACAAGAAATTGAATATCAAAAATGGGTATTAACAACACAAAAATTCCTAGAAAAGAGTTAATTTCTATTATAGTGGATCAAACAACATATGATTGGAATCAAAGATACCTTTAGACTGTATCCTTACATCAGATGATGAGGGAGTGATTATGGATGATGAGTGATGGTGACGGTCAATGAAAAAGTGGTGAGGGATGAGGATGGTCAATGAGGGAGTTATTAGGGTTGACAAGGGATGAGAAAAGAATGATTACAGATTATAAGGGATGAGGAGGGAGTGATTAGGGATGGTCAGGGATTATGATATTCAATGAAGTAGTGATTAGGGATGATAAAGGATTTATTAGAGATTATGAGAGATAAGTAAGGTTAATGAGGGAATGATTAGGGATGAGGAGTGAGTGATTAAGAAGTATTACAAATATTATCAAAATAAGAAAATTGTACAAGAGATTTGTGTTTAATTTTTATCTTTTGAACCAAGCTACCAAAGATAAAATTGAATAAAGTTTCATCTAGTTAGTTGCACAACAAAGATAATTCGATGAACTAAAATTTAGACTCTATTTTGTGCCAGTACTTGTGTTACTTGAATATAAATTTAAAATATTATATAAGTCATTCAACAAGAAAATTGAATATAAAAAATGGGTATTGACAACACAAAAATTCCTAGAAAAGAGTTAATTTCTATTATAGTGGATCACATAACATATGATTAGAACCAAAGATACCTTTAGATTGTATCCTTACATTAGATGATGAGGGAGTGATTATGGATGAGGAGTGATGGTGAGGTTCAATGTCAAAGTGATGAGGGATGAGGATGGTCAATGAGGGAGATATTAGGGTTGAAAAGGGATGAGAAAAGAATGGTTATGGATTATAAGGGATGAGGAGGGAGTGATTAGGGATGGTCAGGGATTATGATGTTCAATGAAGTATTGATTAGGGATGATAAAGGATTTATTAGAGATTATGAGAGATAATTAAGGTTAATGAGGGAATGATTAGGGATGAGGAAGGATGAGGAGTGAGTGATTATGGATTATTACAATTATTCTCAGAATAAGAAAATTGTACAAGAGATTTGTTTTTAATTTTTAGCTTTTGAACCAAGCTACCAAATATAAAATTGAATAAAGTTTCATCTATTTAGTTTCACAACAAAGATAATTCGATGAACTAAAATTCAGACTCTATTTTGTGCCAGTACTTGTGTTACTTGACTATAAATTTAAAAGATCATATAAGTCATTCAACAAGAAAATTGAATATCAAAAATGGGTATTGAAAACACAAAAATTCCTAGAAAAGAGTTAATTTCTATGATAGTGGATCAAACAACATATGATTAAAATCAAAGATACCTTTAGACTGTATCCTTACATCATATGATGAGGGAGTGATTATGGATGATGAGTGATGGTGAGGGTCAGTGACAAAGTAATGAGGGATGAGAATGGTCAAGGATGGAGTTATTAGGGTTGACAAGGAATGAGCAAAAAATGATTATGGATTATAAGATATGAGGAGGGAGTAATTAGGGATGGTCAGGGATTATGATATTCAATGAAGTAGTGATTAGGGATGATAAAGGATTTATTAAAGATATGAGAGATAATTAAGGTTAATGAGGGAATGATTAGGGATGAGGAGTGAGTGGTTAAGGATTATTACAAATATTCTTAGAATAAGAAAATTGTACAAGAGATTTGTGTTTAATTTTTATCTTTTGAACCAAGCTACCAAAGATAAAATTGAATAAAGTTTCATCTAGTTAGTTGCGCAACAAAGATAATTCGATGAACTAAAATTTAGACTCTATTTTGTGCCAGTACTTGTGTTACTTGACTATAAATTTAAAAGATCATATAAGTCATTCAACAAGAAAATTGAATATCAAAAAAGGGTATTGACAACACAAAAATTCCTAGAAAAGAGTTAATTTTTATTATAGTGGATCAAACAACATATGATTAGAACCAAAGATACCTTTAGAGTGTATCCTTGCATCAGATGATGAGGGAGTGATTATGGATTATGAGTGATGGTGAGGTTTAATGACAAAGTGATGAGGGATGAGGATGGTCAACGCGGGAGATATTAGGGTTGACAAGGGATGAGAAAAGAATGGTTATGGATTATAATGGATGAGGAGGGAGTGATTAGGGATGGTCAGGGATTATGATGTTCAATGAAGTAGTGATTAGGGATGATAAAGGATTTATTAGAGATTATGAGAGATAATTAAGGTTAATGAGGGAATGATTAGGGATGAGGAAGGATGAGTGAGTGATTATGGATTATTACAAATATTCTCAAAATAATAAAATTGTACAAGATCTTTGTGTTTAATTTTTATCTTTTAAACCAAGCAACCAAAGATAAAATTGAATAAAGTTTCATCTAGTTAGTTTCATAACAAAGATAATTCAATGAACTAAAATTTAGACTCCATTTTGTGCTAGTACTTATGTTACTTGACTATAAATTTAAAAGATCATATAAGTCATTCAACAAGAAAATTGAATATCAAAAATGGGTATTAACAACACAAAATTTCCTAGAGAAGAGTTAATTTCTAATATAGTGGATCAAACAACATATGATTAGAATCAAAGATACCTTTAGAATGTATCCTTACATCAGATGATGAGGGAGTGATTATGGATGATGAGTGATGGTGAGGTTCAATGACAAAGTGATGAGGGATGAGGATGGTCAATGAGGGAGTTATTAGGGTTGACAAGGGATGAGAAAGGAATGACTATGGATTATAAGATATGAGGAGGGAATAATTAGGGATGGTCAGGGATTATGATATTCATTGAAGTAGTGATTAGGGATGATAAAGGATTTATTAGAGATTGTGAGAGATAATTAAGGTTAATGAGGGAATGATTAGGGATGAGGAAGGATGAGGAGTGAGTGATTATGGATTATTACAAATATTCTCAGATTAAGAAAATTGTACAAGAGATTTGTGTTTAATTTTTATCTTTTGAACCAAGCTACCAAAGATAAAATCGAATAAAGTTTCATCTAGTTAGTTTCACAACAAAGATAATTCGATGAACTAAAATTCAGACTCTATTTTGTGGTAGTACTTATGTTACTTGACTATAAATTTAAAGATCATATAAGTCATTCAACAAGAAAATTGAATATCAAAAATGGGTATTGACAACACAAAAATTCCTAGAAAAGAGTTAATTTCTATTATAGTGGGTCAAACAACATATGATTGGAATCAAAGATACCTTTAGAGTGTATCCTTACATCAGATGCTGAGGGAGTGATTATGGATGATGAGTGATGGTGAGGGTCAATGACAAAGTGATGAGGGATGAGGATGGTCAATGAGGGAGTTATTAAGGTTGACAAGGGATGAGAAAAGAATGATTATGGATTATAAGGGATGAGGAGGGAGTGATTAGGGATGGTCAGGGATTATGATATTCAATGAAGTGGTGATTAGGGATGATAAAGGATTTATTAGAGATTATGAGAGATAATTAAGGTTAATGAGGGAATGATCAGGGATGAGGAAGGATGAGGAATGAGTGATTATGGATTATTACAAATGAAGAGGAAGTGATTAGGGATGATGAGGGATGAGGAAATTGTGATTATGAAGATGAGCGACAAGGAAGGAGTGATTAGGGATGTTGAGGGATGGTGAAGTTCAATGAGAGATTAATTATGGATGATGAGGGACTGATTATAGATAATGATGGATAGTGACCATCAATTAGAGAGTGATTAGGGACAATATAGAGTGAAGAGAGAGTGATTATGGGTGATGAGGGATTTTAAAGAAGTGATTAGGGATGAGGGAGGGATGATGAGCAAGTGAAATTGACACAAAGTGGTCATTTGATGTGTGAAGGTTATCAATATGACCTATGTTACCCCAATCACACCACTTTGGATCAAGCTTAAAGTAAGTGGTTTGCAAACTTCAATTTTGACAAACCTAAGACTCCTAAAAATGCTAGGAAGCAATCCAAAAGGTATAAAAACCTAAAAATGGTATATGTTTACCAATAGTAGAGATTAATTGTAAGATTTATGTCCTAAAATCCCTAGGTTCAATACTAAGACCTTGAAAATACCTAAGTACTAATCATATTAGGTTTTGAAATAATGTTTTATACATTGTAAGGCATTTGACTATGAGACCAACTCTATTAGATGCAAAGTGATCCTAATTTATTGCATTTACTAAAATAAATTTAAAGTATAAGGAATTTAAATGTAATAATACAAATATAAACTTAACATTTATTTTAGTAAGTATCAACTTCAAGTAAATATTGGCTTCATGTACATGTTCTGGTTCTTTTTCATGCAAAATATTAGGAATGTGTATGCATTGCTCATAATGCATGAGCAATCCTCATAGTGCATACATATTTCCCATAGTGCATAAGCATTATTCAAAATTGTGTTAAAAACTCAAGCCTTTTGGCTAAAAAATGACTTGGATTCTCGAGCCAAAGGCTTGGTTGTGTCATTCTATAGTTGAGTGATAGATGTTAGGTTAACAAAACACAAATATCAACTTCCATCACCAAATACACTATGAACTTTATCAACCAAATTTAAAAAATTATTATATTGACAAAAAATGCCCTCTACTCTTTTCAGATATATGATTTTTATAATTTCTGGACTATTTTAAGGTTAAAAAGTATGTTTATTTTTAACTATAGAATTTTTAGGCCACCACATGGTGTAATTATACATGCCTATACATGTTAATATAATTTGTTTTTCGTTGCTCCAAGTGCAAAAAAATTATATGGTCTAATTTTATGCACATTCAAAAACAAAATCTATTTTTCATTTTTTTGAGGTAGTTAGGGAGGCCACATGACTAAATATCCATTTTTTTAATGAGTTTATCATATCTATTTACTTAAAAAATTGATAATAATAAAAAAATCATTGATAAAATATAATAAAATATGTCACAAAGTAGAAGATATTATCTAAATATTCGCCAAAGGGTTTCAAATAATCTTAAATGATTCTAAAAAAATGGTAGGACACACGATCGGCTATCCATTTTGTTTTCTTGACAAAATAGGAATTCCTATTCAAATTTTAGATGTTTGACTTAGTTATACTTAATAATTTTTGATAAAAAATAATGTTTTGGAAACTAGAATTAAAGTGATACAATTCATTTTATTATAAGATTTTCAAATTTTAAGTGTAATTATTTCAAATTATCTACACAAGTTCAGTTTTCTAAAATTTCAAAAAATTCCTATCCATGGGTAAATTCTTTTTATCCCCCGGCTTTGTGCACTTACCCAAATGATAAATACTAGGCTAAAAAACTATGATAAATGATATTAATGTTTTTTGGCATAATATGATTGACATATTATTTGGGAGCAAGTTTGAAGGATCATAAAAACTGGGGAACCAATATGGTCCCATCATGGCATGGTCTAGAAGCATGTTCCAAAGGGGCTCAATATTGACTAAATGAGAAGAAGTGTGTGTGTGTGTGTGTGTGTGTGTGTGTGTTCCATCTCATACCTATGTATATCAAGTTATTAATAGGTAATGTGAGGTGAAGTAAAAGGTGAATAAAATGTACTATGTAAATGTAAAACATGTTGTAAATAAGAAGCATATCTAAGTACTTCTAAATCTTTGGCTTGAGAAAAAATCTAGCTAAAAATGGGTCATGCAATGAATAATAATCATCATAGTTAGGAGGATGAATATCATTCATACCAGTAGATATTATTTTATTGGTCAAATAAGCATGAATAATGGATTGCTTAGTCTTTGTTATGGTATTAAGAATCTCATCAATTGGTTTTTTATGAGATTGAGATCGTACAGAGAGGGATAATTGAGAAATAAATTGGGAAGTAAGATTGGAAGTTTTTATTTTCAAACTAATCTCATTAGGTTGTTCATCATAATAATATAATAGGTTTGGTGGTATATTCCCCATAATTTATGGTTTACCATTATAACCTTGGTTACATTCAACTAGATAATTAAATCATTGAGATTAGTGAAAATGTATGTTAGGTAAAAGTTAGAGGGTGGGTGTTTTTAAAACACCATGTTCTTATAAGTTTTCAAAAATTTAAGGATTCGTGTCTCATTAAATATTAGAGATAGAACTACTATGAGTAGATTTGACACATATGCATGGTAATGAGGTTGTATATTTCATGTAATGTGTCTAAATTTGACCATGTAGGATGATATATGATAATGTAAACTTGAAGATCATGACCTTGATATGAATTTTAATAGGAGGAAGTATGATGGGAAGCCAAACAAAACCTATAGGGGGTATTTATCATCAATCATAACCTTGACATGTGTTTTTCATGGATTTAATATTACATTCAAAATAACCAAGTGTTACAATAAATGCAATTGAGGTTGCACAAGTGATACAATGTTAATAAATCAAATCACACTTAAATTGGATATCACCCACTTGTATACTAATGAATAACAAAGAATGATCCTGAAGAAGTAGTTTTTCATGAAGAATAATCAAAGCGATAGGAAATTTGAGTGAGATATAAGTATTTACATTTTTATCAATGTGTATAGATATTTACTCACATTTTTTAAGGATATCATATTCAGATCTATTCCATGTAGATGAATATTTCATATTTTGGCATACTAGTTCCATTTACTTATCATATTCTAACAATATATAAGGGCTTTCAATAGCACTATTTTCCAGACTATTCCATCCACATGGGGTTATACATTTTATCCCATATAGAGATTTAAAAGGTGTCATTTTTATTGTATCATAATGGGAGTTATTGTAAGCAAATTTAACCAAATGGAGATAATTTTTCCATTTGGTCTACTAGTCCATGATATACATTCAAAACATGTCCTCAACCACCTAGCTGAGTCTTTATATTTGGTCATATGTTTGCATGTGGTAAGAAGAACTAAAGTTTAACCAAATTATAAATTTTTAAATCAAGGTTCACAAGAAATTTGACATAAGAAACATATCTCTATCTGAGATAATTATTTTTGGTATACCATGGAGTCTAGCTACCTCTTTTATGAAATAGTCTATGAACATAGAAGAATCATTCATTAAATTTCTAGAAATGACATGGCCTACTTTGGTAGCCTTGTCAATCACTATAAAAATGGTATCATGTTTGTTATATTATTTAGGCATGCCTAGAATAAAATCAAGTGAGATTATAACCCACTTGCATCTTTGAATATCATAAGGATACAACAACCCTCGATGGTGGTAAAGATCAGACTTAACACATTGGAATTAAAAACACCTTGCCACAAAATTAGTGACATCTCACTTCATACCAAGCCAAAAATAAGTCCTTTCAGTTCATGTGTCATATTTGTGACACCAGGATGAGCATAATGAGGTGTTGTATGAACTTATTTCAACATAAAATTTCATAAGTCTCCTAACTTCAGTACAATTTTTTTCCTTTTGTGAGTTATAATGCCATCTTATTTAATAGAGAAGTCAATAAATTATTTCTATAAAATATCATTATACAAGCCTACTCTTATTTTTTGGCAAAATTCATCAACAAGATGTTATTTTATCATAACACTTATAAAAAATCCTTTCAATAAACATAAGGGATTAAGGTACGTACATCGACTGAGTGCATCAATAACATGATTTTATTTTCCTTTGGTGTAAGATATGTCCATGTAAAAATTAAATAGAAATTCCAACCATATTTATTGGCATGCATTTAAATCATCCTAGGAAAACAAATATCTAGGATGTAATGATTATATTTCACCTTAAAGGGCTTTCCCAATAGAAACTATTTGGATTGTCTCAGAGCATGGATAATGGCAATAATATCCATGTCATGCATCATATAGTTATTTTCATGTTATTTGTGCTTTCATGACTCATAAACCATGAATTTACCATATTGAGTCCAAATTCTTCACTAACCTTCCCTAGAATCATCGACCCACACCTCCAAATTGCCATTTAGATCAAGAATAATAAGTATACACACTCTTACTAATAATACTTTTAGTTTTATGAAAGTCTCGTCAAATTGAGGCATCCACATAAATTTATTTACTTTGTACTTCAAGTAAGTGATAGGATAGGCCATGATGGAATTTTTTTCCATAAACAACTAATAATAATCAATTAGGCCCATGAAACTACACACCTTATACATGTTACTCAGAGTAGGATAGTCCTTAGTGGATTTTATATTTGTCGCATATACATTAATGCCATCCTTCAAAATGATATGGCCCAAGCAGAGGATTTCTTATTCATAAAAAGCACAGTTTGAAATTTTTTTATACAACTTATATTGTCTTAGCCTATGTAAGACTAGATGAAGGTGTTGATCATGTTCATCTTAATTTTTAGATTAAATGAGAATATCATCAAGGAAAAACCACAAAATTTTATCCAAAAAATCTCAAAACACATTATTCATTAGGCTAATAAATGTTACTAGAGCATTACTTATACCAAATAGAAACATAGTGAACTTATAGTGTCCATAACAAGTTTGAAAAACTATTTTATGGATACCATATTATTTGATCCTTCACTGATAGTAGCCTGATCTTAAATTGATTTTTGAGAAGATGATTGCAACTTTCATTTGATCAAATGAATATTTTATTATTGGCAATGGATATTGACTTTTTATTATTAACTTGTTGAGTATGTGGTAATAAATACATAACCTTAAAATTTTCATCTTTCTTCTTGACAAATATAACTAGAGCACCCCAAGGAGACACACATGGTTTGATGTATCTACTGCCCAAAAGTTCTTCTAGCTACACTTTTAATTCCAGTAGGTTAGCCACATTCATATGACAAGGAAAATTAAATATAGGGGTAAATATCGACATAATATCAATTTTGAAGTTAAATTCATGCTTAGGTGGTAACCCAAGGAATTTTTTAGGAAAAACATCCATAAAATCTTTTAGATTAGGAAAATATGGGCAAGATAGTTCCTTATCTTTAGGTAAATCTTGAAGCCAAACTACATAAAGTTTACAACCTTTTCTAACAACCCTTTTTAACTCTGAGGCTAAAAACATCTTTCATTTTTTAGGCCTTTGAATACCTTGCATTTCTACAAGCCTCTCAAAGTCATCTATACACTACATTTTTTTACCAACACAATCAATAATTATTTGGTGCACTTGCATCCAATCCATTCCAAAAATGAGATCATATGACCCCAAAGGTGATAAGAATAGATTTACCTTGCCTTTGAATACATAAAGGTGAAATTTACCTGTTGCGAGTGTTATCCCCAAAGTCTATCACTCATTTTTGGGACAACACGAACTATTTTTAGTCTTACAAGCCAAAAATACTCTCTTTTCTAAAAAATTGTTATGAGCCTTCAAATTCTCTACTTTTCAAACTTTTTTAGCTAAGGGACTCCACAAGCTCAAATCTATGGACTCCATAGGCTTAAATCTATAGACTCTACAGGCTTGAAACTATGGACTCTATAGGCAGAATTTTATAGGCTCGAATCTACGGACTCTGTAGGCTAAAAACTACAGAATCTATAGATAGATTTCTACAAACTCTTTCAAGGTTAGAGAAAACATAGAGAAAAATATAGATTCATTTCTATAGACTCCACCAGTTATATGGACCCAAAACTACAAACTCTGTAGGTTGGTTTCTCATTTCTACGGACTCCCCCAGTTCTACGAACTCATTTCTATGGACTCTATAGGTTGGTTTCTATGGACTGTAGGAAAGAAACAGGTTCTCAACATAGCCATTTTTCAAATCAGTCAGTTTAATCCCAAATCTCAAAGGCCAGGTACCCTTGTGGAGGGCACTTAGAAGCCAAAGTGCACCATTGCAAAAATCTGAAAGGCAACCTTGGAGTTCAAATAGCCCTTTCAGAGGGCAGGCGTAGAGTAGATGGACCATTTCAAAGGTCGAGCAAACAAAGGAATTCCTTCAAAAAAGTTTTTCTACAATAAAGTTGTTAATGACCATTTCCTTTAGACAAAAATTCTGAAGGAATTGGCCTAACCAAAGAATGAAGCCCGAAGCCTGAGGGAAGCAAGCGAGAAAGATGCAAAGGCAAAGGAAAACTTCCTTCAGACAAAATGTCTGAAGGAATTAACCCGAGGACTCTCCAAGAGAAAGAAGCCTGAAGGCCATCCAAAGAGCCTGAAGGGTAGGTACCCTTGTGGGGGGCTCTTGTCGAAGAAAATGAACCATCCAAAAGACCCTGAAGGGCAAGTTCCCTCCCAAAAAGGACAAAATAAGAAAGCTAAAGGAATTGCCAAAGAGGATGATGTGCCCGCATACGTCAAAATTAAGCACCATGAACTAGCCATTGGCTTTCAACCGATGACATCCCTGCATCTATCAAAATTAGGGCAACCAACTAGCCGTTGATCTTTACAGGCTTGAGTGCAGACCTGAATGCATTCAAAGGCCTTAAGGCCAAGGCCAAAAGGAAGAACCATGAAGAGAGAGAGAGCCAAAAGAGCCAGTAAGCCTGAGGATATAGCCCTAAGAGCTAAAATACCAATAAAAGACAACCAAAAAGGGGAAAAGATAGCTCGAGGGCTCAAATTGTAGTAGAAAGAGGGAAAGGCCAAAATATCTATGTAGAAGTTATTCTAGTAGGTGGAACAGTCTGCAAAATAGATATTTTGGCTTGCAAACATTGAAGGTGCAGCTTGTTGGTCTCCCTTGGAGTAAAGACAAAATGGATAGCTATGCAGACATCAGAGGGGACAAACCAGATGATCTAGGCCCAAGAGAAGACATATGAGATAAATGGGCATGCCACAGTTAAGGCAATACATTGTTCCTAGCATGGCCCTCCAGATAGAACTGAAGGTGCATTGAAGGCATTGACTACAACGTGGGCCATCCCATGAGAAAGAGCGCTAAGCCTTGCTTGGTTGCTATACATTTTAATTTCTCTCATTATGCAAAGAGTGATATTTTTGGTGAAAAGAGGCAAAACTTTGCCAAAATTGAGAGGCTATCACTGAGACTTTGAGCTCAGGTTGGTAATCATTTTTCTTTATTTGAATGAGAAAGCAAGTTACTTTCAGACTTTGTGTTGTCATAGCTTGTATCAATTAGGAGACTATTCTTATGTCTATCTTCTAAATGTGTTCTTGTCCACTCAATGAAATAAGCAGAACTAGTGGAGATAATCAAGAAGATGTCCTGAAGCCAACTGCGAGAAGATTTTGTGCTATCTGCAATTACCTTTAGTGTGTTTCTTTATTTTCTATTACTATGTAAAAGACCTTGGGATGACTTTGCGCCCTCATTGTCTTTCATATATCACTCTTTGGGCAGCTGAAGTGGAGACTTTGTTCTGCACTTCATTCTGTTGGTTATTATATCTTGTTATTAGTCACTTATCACTATCTGAAAGAACTGCTATTTGCTGCAAGACCACTTTTGAAAGAAGATAAGTGTCTCCAATGTCTTCATCAAGATTTCTCCTTTGTTTTTGAGCATCATCTCTAAAAGAAGAGAGATGGATGGTGTTGCCTTACCCTTGAGTGTTATTTTCTGCATATATTTATAGTATATAGCCCATTCATACTTATAAGGAACCTCCCCTTGATGAGAGGAGAGATTTGTCCCCTTTGATGTGGTAAGCCTGCACACTTGGCTAACCAATCTCCCTTGCTATGGTTGATCAGACCTATTTTGCTCACCAGTTAGCTGGTTGACAAAATATTCACCCAAAAGTTTTTTGGTGACTCTGTTGGGGATAGAATAAGCAGTTTGAAGCGTCCAGCTTTAAGCTAAAACAAGACCAGTCCCTTCTCATTTTTATCCTACAATCTAGCAACTCCATGCTATGCCAGAAGCTAAAGATTTCAATGTGTTGTTGACCCTATCTTTGATTTGGTGCAGGAAGAAAATTTTGACTTATTCCCTCCCCAACTTCAAGTTCAATGATTTAGGAGTGTTCTTCCTACCCATACCAGGACACCAACACTTTTTTGATGTTAACAGAGCTTTGCCTATACATACTCCACCTAGATTTGTTATTCCCCTTTTCCATAATCAAATCATGGCATCTCAAGGCCCCTGGGGTAACTCTTTTGGTCCACTAAATCTTACTCTACCTCTACATGAACTTCCACGCAGCTCAAGGAAGAATTTATCCAAATTCATTGGTGATGGGAGAGTTCATCCTGATGAACACATTACATATTTTAGCATGGCTTGTGGTGTGATAGGCATGGAATTTGAGGACGTGGCAATCAGGTTTTTCATGGAAACACTACAAGGTGCTACTGTAGATTGGTTCTACCATTTATAGTCTAGGTCAGTGACTGACTGGGACACCCTTAAGGCTAAATTCGAAGCCAGGTTCAAGCCTGTAGAAGATGCACATGCCTTGCTAGCCTAGCTCACACAAATGAAGAAGGAACCTCATGAACCTATGAGGGATTTCATTCCAAAGTTTGACAAGTTGAGGAACCGAACTCCTACAATTGCTCAGCTAACACCTAAAAACCCCAAATGCTTCTTCATCAACTCACAGCTACCTAAAGTGAATTTTTTACTGAGACATGATGGTTACATAGACCTTAAGGCTACTCAATACTTGGCTACTCAGGTAGAAGATGACCTTATCTTGGCAGAAAAAATAAGGAGAGATCCAAACAAAGGTAAATCTTCTTCTTCATCTGAATAGTTACCTACAGCCACCACTAATCCAATGGAGCAAAAGCTGGCAAATGAATTTCTAGCTCTTAGAAAGAAAATGGTGTAAGGAATTTCATCTAATCCTTCATACAAAGATGCACCAAGGAGGATGTTTTAAAATCAGTCATACCAAGGCAATGTGACTAGGAATCAAGGACAAGTAAATTATATTCCTCCCCCATGGGGGAACCTGGCCATTCAAGCACCTCTAACCAACTCAACAGTTGAATATCTAAAAACAAAACATGATTTCTCTTTCCAACCTGAGTTTGATCAAGAAAATGATGCTAATCTCTTTATGGAGGACCAAGAAGAATCAACTGGTGACTCCAACATTGGTTTCCTAAATTATCAAGATGAACCCAGAAGTGAAGGTAAAGCAACTGAATGATCATATGTTATTTTCACATGGTCCAAGAACTAGTCAACCCAACAAGATGATAAAGAAAAGATAGAGGAGCAATCTCAGCCTACAATTTCAATTGCTAAGCGGGTAACCACCCTGCCTTTCTAGCACAAGGACCAGGTGATTGCTAAAAAAGTAAGTGCTCTAAACTTGCCTTCACCTTCAACTTCAAATTCACAGACCAATCCTTCCCCTTCTAAAAACCAAAAGGATGAACTCCCTTCTCCTCTTCATAGTTCATTTCAGACATTTGACATAATTGACCATGTCAATAAAACTAAGATCCAAATGTTTGAATTTAAATTTTTACAATCCAACCCTGATCAGTTGGATAAATTGGTTCAATGTGTAAAGAACCAAACCATCCCAACAAGAAAATAAGCTAAGAAGGTAAGTCATGATCCCCAAAGGAACATGTCTATCTCAAACAACCTTGTCATTACTCCTCCTGTTTCCCCTAGGAAAATAGATCCTTTCTATATTTCTTTGTTGATAAATGGTCACAAGTTGAGCAATTGCATCATTGATTCTCGAGCTTCAGACAATGTCATGCCTACCAAAGTGGTAGAATCCCTTGGTATCACACTAACCAAGACATTCAAGAGATGTTTCTCCATGGAGAATAAATAAGTGCCACTGCTGGGATAAATTAAGGATGCCTAATTTACATTTGCAGCATTCCTAGACAAAAGAATCGAGATGACTATCTTGGTAGCTGACATCCCAACATCATATGGCATCCTTTTTGGCTAAATTTTTTGCAAAGATGTTGGTGGTGAATTAAGCATGGAATTGTCTGAGGTGAGAATCCCATTCAAAGGCATTCTGTAAAGATTTTTTCCTAAAAAGGAAGCAAAATATGTGGTCACCCAAACATCAACACCTGAAGCTCAAATTTTGTTTGAGTCTTCAGGCATGGGTAACTATTTTCTATCCATAGAAGAAGCCCATGAATCACCTATTGAAGCTCTTAAATGTGTCAACCTAGAAATACGTTCAATTAGAACAACAGAAGAATTGGTAGAGTGTAATGCAAGTGTGGAAGAATCTTCACCTCCAAATGAAGAAGAATCCAATGAAAAAGCAGTCTCTAATGAGGTATGGATTTTGAATTTGATGGCAATATCACCTCTACTAATTCAGGAGCTGGGATTGTGCTGATATCTCCTCAAGGAGAAATTTTCCCTTCATCATATAGATTATAGTTCAGCAATACCAATAATATAGCTGAGTATGAATCATTATTGCTTAGATTGGGGGCTACTCAAGACAAAGGCATCAAACTCCATGCCAAGGAGATGCTAAACTGGTGGTTTGTATCAAACCAAAAATGAGAGATTATGCCACTACCGCAATCAAGTATAGGACCAAATTGAGAGCTTTGATGCTTTCAACATCTCTATCACTCCTAGAGTATTCAATGACTAAGCTGACGCACTGGCTATTTTAGCAACTCTATTGATTCCTCACCCAGACATCAAAGGATATAGGTACACTATTGAGTTGGTATTTTGACCAAGTGTACTTGATAATGCTAGTCATTGGTAGGTGTTCAATAATGAAAACCAAATCATTACCTTTCTGTAACAAAAGGATAGCTTTCAATAGCTTCACTTTGAAGGCAATGAACCTCAATAGCTTGAACTAGCTCCTGAATCAAGTTCAAGCCTGGATGAAGAATTCCTATAGCTGAAAGGAAACAAAATTCTCAAAGGCCTAGTTTCACTTGAGAAGCTATTTGACAAACATGACAGGTTCATCAAACAGTAGCAAATGGATTCAAGCTCCTCCCAAGAGTTTGATCAGGTAAATCTGGGTACCAAGGAAGATTCCAAGATGGTGAACATTGGGAAATGCTACACTCCTGAGGAGAGGTTCAAGTTCACTACTTTTCTCAGCTAGTACATTGATGTCTTAGCATACTCTCACGATGATTTGAAGTCACTCAAGCCTGATGAAATTTGCCATGACATTCTTCTCAAAAGTGATTCAACACCTTATAGGCAAAAATCTAGGTAGTACAATCTAAAGATATAAGTTACTATTCTATCTAAAATATAGAAAATGATGAATGCTAAGATCATTTTCTCAATCCATCATTCTACATAGATTGAAAACATAGTTCCTATAAGGAAGAAGAATGGCAAAATTTGCCTCTATGTGGACTTAAAAAATTTAAATCAGACATCCTTAAAAGATAACTATCCTTTACCAATCATGGATCAAGTGCTTCAGATAGTGACCGGTTCAAAGATGTTATCAATGTTAGATGGCTTCTCAAGATATAATCAAGTTGAAGTTGGTGAAGTAGACTAGCATAAGACTGTGTTTACCACACCTTAGGGCACCTTCGCCTATAGGAGAATGTCATTCGGCCTTATTAATGCTGGCACCACTTTTCAAAGAGCAATGGACCTTGCATTCAAGGATGAAATGGGTAAGTTCATTGTAGTTTATCTTGATGACTTGACTATCTTTTCTAATCATCACCCAGATCATGTGCGCCACTTGCAACAAGTGCTGGAATGCTGTCGCCAGAATGGCATTTCATTAAATCCCAAGAAGTCTATTTTTGGGGTAACAAAAGGGAAACTTCTCAGACACATTATGTCCAAAGGAGGCATAAAGATTGACTTAGATAGATTCAAGTCCATCCAAGAGCTTACTTTTCCCATAAGTAAGACTGCAATTCACTCTTTCTTTGGAAAGGTGAATTTCTTATGAAGGTTCATCCCTAAGTTTACTGAGAAGAATCGACATATTGTAAACATGATGAAGGGAAAGGCCACTTTTAGCTGGACTAAAGAAAGTAAATTTACATTCCAAGACATCAAGATAGCTATTTCTCACACCTCGATTCTGACTACAACAAGGAATTCGCCATATATAGTTATGCTTCTGAACACACGCTTTCAGCAATTCTAGTTCAACAAAATAAAGAAGGTAGGGATTCTTCCATTTCTTTCATGAGCTGTCCTCTTAAAGCTCATGAGCTGAAGTACTCAAATATGGAGAAGCATGCCTATGTAGTGGTAAAGGTAGTGAAGCATTTCTGCATCTACATCCTTAATTCACATGTTACTGCCTTAGTTCCTGATACCACAGTTAAATCCATATTAACTCAGTAGGAGTTTGGAACCAAAAGAGGGAATTGGATTGCTAAAATCCAAGAGTTTGATCTAGTCATCAAACCAACGAAGCTGGCGCATGGAAAAGGCCTATGCCAGTTGATTACTGATAACAAGCCAGAATAAATAGATCATGAAAGATCAAAAGAAGAAGACACACCAATAGTCCTCTTTGTATCCACTACAAATGAGTGGTATTCAGATATTGCTCATTTCCTTACTTATGGTGAGTGTCATGCTCACCTATCTTATATAGAAAGGACTGTCAAGTTGAAAGCTACAAATTTTGTCCTCTAGGACAACGGCTTGTATAAGAGGAGCCTTGATGGAGTTTTCCTTGACTGCATGGATAAAGAGTAGTAGAACCAACTTTTGAAATCTTTCCACAATTTAGCCTGTAGAGGACATTTTTTGCTCCTGTAACTGCCCATAGAATTTTGTAGGCCAGGTATTACTAGCCAACTCTCTTTTAAGATGCATATGAATGGGTAAGAAGGTGTGAACTGTGCCAATACTTTGTTGAAAGATCCAAGTTAGCTTCCTTTCCTCTCAAGCCAGTGGTGATAGAAGAGCCATTTTAGCAATGGGACATCAATTTCATTAGTGTTGTAAACCCATCTTCAAGTGATGGACATGATTATGTCCTCACAGAGCAATATTTTTATGTCAGCAGATGCCTCCTTGTTCTTCATTAGTTACTCTTGATTGTAGAAAGAAACCTGCGTAGTAGGCAGGGGCTGAATGACTATAGCTTCACACTATTATAACAAACTAAGTTTACACACTTTATTACAATGCTTGGATCAATTTCTGTTTCTTAGGTTCCTTCGAGAAGGGCAAGAGAAGAGCATACTCTTGGAAACAAGCTACTAGATTTTCACACTAAATTTTTTTCGATAATCTACTCCTACCATAATGGTCTATATATAGCAATATTTGGGCGGTCCTGCCTGCGCACTAGCAAGGCGGTGTCAATCTCATCATGCTTTACAGCTGGAAAGTGGAGCTACAACGAGATGCTATTCGATGCGTTGGATCCACACGAAGATGAGGATGATGATGATGGTTGGTGTTGTGGGCCCAACATGTCTTCCGATTCGGTTACAAGGTCATCTTCTGAGATAGGATCAAAAAGACATCTGATTTGAAATGTGCTTTGGAGATGCCAGTGTCGACAATTGGGGGGTCCCGCTTCACATGCTCTATGTCGTGGAGTGCCGTGGAAATAAGATTCCCACTCAAGTTTTCTCTGAATAATAGTATGGACAACTGTGTCTTGATCATGATTTTCTTCCTTGTGAATGCGGTGCGGGCCATGCTGAGCAATCCATCTATATAGATGTTCATTTAAAGTGGATCTAATCCTGATGCGCCATGTCCATAATGGTCACTTTAACAGCTCAGTGAATTGATGGAATAAGAATTCACTATTGAGTCTTTCAATGATGATGACACCTGAATTTTGCTGTCGTGTAGCTTGAATTGTTGCTGCTGCAGACATCTGCAGGTCTTGTCTTGCTACATAAGAAATCCTGGTATAGCGAGGGTGTAAGCCTTCACGTAAAATATGTTCTTGCACAAGGATGTTTAAAGAATCAAATCCTTGATTAAGAATTCTGGTGAGGTTGAAACCAAGAGCAGGCTGGTGCATAAGTATTGTTGCAGGATTTCTGCTTAACCAATCTGGAACTATATTATCTATGCCCTTTATATGTTCAACAGAGAAATTAAACTAGTTAAAGAAAGCTTGCCATCGGACATACTTACCGCGACCATCTTTCCTACCATGATCCTTTTCTCTAAATGTTAGGAATCTCGTGCAATCGGTAATTACAATAAAGTGTGGCAAGTGCAGAAGTTTCAACATAAACTTCTCAAGACATTTCTTAATAGCATATTTTTTTTTGTCTGATGAGATCCATTTTAAAATGTCAGGGCTAAAGACTCCACTAGCAAATTCACAAACATATTCTATATTATTATTTACACAAACTAAAACTCCTCCCCATGCTACATCAGAGGCATCTGTGTAGACTTTCATTCGATCTGATTTGGGAATATGCAGGTCTGGAAGGGCTGCAACTTTGGCCTTAATCTTTTGAACTGCTGCCGTATGAGTTTTTTCCCAACAAAATTTCTTTTTCTTCTGGAGAATTTCTTGTAACAAATACCTGTCTTCACTAGAGTTAGGATAGAAACTATTTAAATAATTTAACAAACCCAGAAAAGCTTAAAGTTTGGGTTTATCTAATTTCTCAGGGAAGCTGAGAACTTTTTCCTTGATATGAGGCTATAGCTGTAGTTTTGAATTACTGACGATCATGCCTAGAAAGTTACATTTGGTTCTGCAGAGTTGAATTTTGGTTTCTGATAGAACTATTCCTGCATCTTGCGCTAGTTCGAGAAATATGGAGAGGTGAGCATGGTGCTCCACAAGATTATTGCTAAAAATCAAAATATCATCTATATATACACAAAGGAATTCAGAGGTGCCTTGGAAGATCTTGTCCATGTGTGCTTGATAATAAGTAGGGGCATTCATTAGACCGAAAGGCATGACGGTCCATTGGAAGTGGCCGAATGGACAGCTGAATGCTATCTTCTCTCTGTCTGTTTCCTTGACTCAGATTTGATAAAACCCAAATTTATAGTCAAATTGTGAGAAGTATTTACAGTTTGCAACCTTTTCTAAAAGATAGATTTTATCAGGGATTGGATATGGAAAGGGCTTTGTCATGGCATTCAATGGTTTATAATTTATTACCATTCTTTTCTTTCCACGTTTCTGCTCAGAATGCTTATTCACCATAAAGGCGTAGCAGCAGAAAGGAGAAGTGGATTTCTCAATAAAACCATTGGATTCGAGCTCTTTTATTTGAGTTTCCATATTTGCATAATCTTGAGCCGAGATTGGGATTTTCTTCCCAATCTTCATGTGTTTACCTTCAATGAGATTGATCTCGATTTCAAGCATGCTTTTGGACCAAAACTTTTGAGGATTCTCAGAACAAATGGTCTGTTTGATTTGGTCACCTATTGTTTGGATTTCAGCTTGGATTATGTCTAGAGACTGAGTCATAGAGCTTGGGAATTGCTCTGTAGCATAGATCAGACGAGGGATTCTAAGCCTTTCATTATCAATTGTAAACATAATACTCTTTACAGTAGAGCCATATGGAGAGTATTTGTCTATGAATGATCCTCCTAATAAGATGTCTATGGGCATCTTTTCGAGGGCAAAGAAGTCTGCCTGGAAGACTTTATTTTGTATTCTCAGGGATTGCTGGTGTTTATACTTTGTACATGTAAAACTATTTCCCTAAACATCAATGCTCTTATAAGCAAATTTTTCATCCAAGGTCTCCCAATCTTGGATTAACTGAGGTTTAGCAAAGGAAAGAGAAGCACCAGTATCTACTTGTGCATCAACCAGTCTACCATTAATTTCTAATGTGAAGAATTGAGCAAAACGTCCATTAATCAAAGAATTTCAATATGTTGGCATTGGAAGCTCTATAGGAGGTATACTAGTACATACCAGCTTTTGTCTTCCTAGATCTTGGACAGTGAATTATTCTTCTTCTATGTAGGCAGGTACTTTTGGTTCTGCTTCTAGTTTGGCTTCTTCTTCTTGGAGATTACTACATTCTCCAGGGCAGTAATCTTGGTCGGAATAAAATATACTTCCGACTTCTTCTTGTTCTTCTACTTCCTTAGGAAGGAAGACATCCCACTTAGGCTCATCTGGCAGTACCTTGATTTCTCATGGAGGTTCTTTGCTGGCAAACTTATTTTTGATCCATGATTCACTGGGTTTGAATGAGCTAGGATACTGCATAGGCTGTTTTGCATGTTGCATAGTGGGTGATGTTCTGGACATAGAGGGTTGTCTCCCTCTGGATGATTCGGCTCCTCTAGAATATCCTCTTGCTCGAGGTTTCTCTGGTCTCTCTGCAACTTCATGGTGATGTCTGGACCATGCTCTATTTGGGAATATAGAGACATCGTGTTGTGGTTGATGAGGGCGTTGCATATTAGTCAGCGGCTATTCTAAATCATCGGCTAATGATTCAAGGTCATCTGCATCATTATCATCGTCAAAGTCACCATCGGGGAGATCATCTAAGACTGGTTCATAGATGTCTTCCTGAAGATAAAGGTCTTCTTCAGAATCAATGACTTCCCACCACGCTGTTGCGGTAGAGGAAAAAACAACTTTGACTGCAGGGTTTTTACAGGAGCATTGGGGGGCAATGTGACCAGGTTTGCGACAAATATAGCAGATAGGCTGCTTGGACAGAGGGTGACCAGTACGGTGTTTTTGGAGGAAACGCTGAGGAGGAGCAAAAGAATGGCGACGGGGAAAAGAGTGGTGCTTAAAGGAGACTTGGCGGTGATGCTTCTGTTTTTGTTTCTGTGGTTGGACAAATGGCTGACAGCCAAAAGGGGCTGTTTCAGGAAAGACTGGAGCAATATTAGAGGCTTGATGCTTGGATAGCTTCTGCATAGAATGAGTCTCAGAAACAAGTGTTAAGACTTGTTTTTTGGTGAAGTCGATCACATCAGAGAGTGAAAGATCGTCAATAGCTAAGCCTTTGAGATCAAGATAGTTAATGACTCGATCAATTAGATTGTAAGGAAGAGCATGCAAAAATTTGAATTTGACTTCGGTAGAAGTATGACTTCTACATTCATAGGCTAAGTGCCGGAAGTGCTTAGTAAAAGCATCAAACTATTTAAGATCGCATAACTCCATTTTTAACAGCCATTTTTTAGTTTCTAGCTCACGGTTGCCAATCGGAGGTGCAAATTCAGAGATCAATAAATTAAATAATGTACCTAAAGAATCAGTATGGCTATGAACACGCTCATGCTATTGAGCTTCAGTCATGGAGGTCCACCATTGACTAGTAATTCCCCAAAAATATTTTGTGGCAAAAAGAGTAGTGCCAATTTGATCTAAATTAGCATTAAGAGTCATGACTCTCATGGCATTACACCAGGTAGTAATCTCATTCAAAGGATTTAATAAGTCATCTAAATTGAGATACCGTGGTTGTAAATGGACATGGGTTCTTTGCATTAGTGTATGACTATGGCTAGGGGATTTTTTAGTAGATCTGAAACTAGAGCCAAAATTGACTGAGCAAAAAGGTTTTTTAGCAGAAGAGGTTTTTGCTTCTTGGTCTTGTTTAGACAACCAAGTTAAACTATCATCTAAGATATCTATCTTAGTATCTATGGTAGAGACTTTGGCTTCTACCTTTTCAATCTTTTCTTTTATATATACAACATCTCGACATAAGTCATCAAAATTTTCTATGAAATTAGATGTAAATCTAGCCGTGTACTTATGCTGCTTAAACTCATTAGAGAGTTCTTTTTCTCCTTGGTATGCAGTAGAGAAATACTGCATAGTACCAGCTGGTTGCTTATGTACACCTTTGGGAGGTGGCCACCTGCCGCCTTTGTACAGAGTAACCTGATCTTCTGTATAAAATTCAATACTGTCTTCTCGGGGAAGACTCATTAGTGTTCCTAGAAGATTAGAACCTTGATTAATTTCTTCATCCTCAATAAGTATATGGCCTGTCTTGACGGATTTACGGGATGAAGCTGTGGAAGGTCTGGATAGTAGGTTTGTCTGGAACTTGTGGTTTGGTTTATAACAGAGGGTGAACTCCACATTCTTGATTCGAGGCTTAACAAAAGATAAATATGTAGAAGTATACAAAAACTTGGACTTCTTACAAACTTGGGAAGCCTTTATAGTAGGAGATTTATACAAACTATTCTCTTTTCCAAGAGTTTCTTGAGTGGGTTCAATATCTAGTAAATCAGACAATTGTTCAGGAACAAATGGAGGGAGTTCATAACATCCTTCAAATTCAGATTCATTGATAATCTCGATAGTAGAAGAGGATTGGGCTTTGCCAAATTCCATGGCTCAAAGATATAGGTTCTGGTCAGCGAGAAATTTTTGATAAGGGAAAATAGATGCAGAGATAAAGAGGCCTATGACACAAAGATAATAATGGCCGAAGACTCGATGCAATAACTTCCCAGAGAAATTTTCAAAGAAGAGAACCAAAATAAAGTTTGAGCAATAAATTATTACAAACACAATGGCTCTGATACCATAATACCAATATTTTTACGTCAGCAGACGCCTCTTTGTTCCTTTATCTTTACTCTTGATATGAAGAAAACCTGCGTCGGAGGCAGGGGCCGAATGACTACGACTTCACACTATTAATTCAAACAAAACATATTTTTACGTCAACAGACGCCTCTTTGTTCCTTTATCTTTACTCTTGATATGAAGAAAACCTACGTCGGAGGTAGGGGCGGAATGACTACGGCTTCACACTATTAATTCAAACAAAACTTACAAGCTCTATTATAATGCTTTTATAATTTTTGATTCTCAGGATCTGTCTAAACGGGCAAGAGAAGAGTATACTCTTGGAAGCAAGCTACTAGATTTTCACACTAAAATTTTTTCAATCTTCTACTCCTACCAGAATGGTCTATATATAGCAATATTTGGGCGGTCCTGCCTGCGCACTAGCAAGGCGGTGTCAATCCCATCATGCTTTACAGCTGGAAAGTGGAGCTACAGCGAGATGCTATTCGATGCGTTGGATCCACATGAAGATGAGAATGATGATGATGGTTGGTGTTGTGGGCCCAACATGTCTTTTGCTTCAGTTACAAGGTCATCTTCTGAGATAGGATCAAAAAGACATCTGATTTGAAATGTGCTTTGGAGATGCCAGTGTCGACAATTGGGGGGTCCCGCTTCACATGCTCTATGTCGTGGAGTGCAATGGAAATAAGATTCCCACTCAAGTTTTCTCTGAATAATAGTATGGACAACTGTGTCCTGATCATGATTTTCTTCCTTGTGAATGCGGTGTGGGCCATGCCGAGAAATCCATCTATACAGATGTTCATTGAAAGTGGATCTGATCCTGATGTGCCATGTCCATAATGGTCACTTTAACAGCTCAGTGAATTGATGGAATAAGAATTCACTATTGAGTCTTTCAATGATGATGACACCCAAATTTTGCTATCGTGTAGCTTGAATTGTTGCTATTGTAAACATCTGCAGGTCTTGTCTTACTGCATAAGAAATCTTGGTATAGCGAGGGTGCAAGCCTTCGCATAAAATCTATTCTTGCACAAAGATGTTTAAACAATCAAATCCTTGATTAAGAATTCTGGTGAGGTTGAAACTAGGAGCAGGCTGGTGCATAAGTGTTGCTGTAAGATTTTTGCTTAACCAATCTGGAACTATATTATCTATGCCCTTTATATGTTCAATAGAGAAATTAAACTGGTTAAAGAAAGCTTGCCATCGGACATACTTACCGCAACCATCTTTCCTACCATGATCATTTTCTCTACAGGTTAGGAATCTGGTGCAATCGGTAATTACAATAAAGTATGGCAAGTGCAGAAGTTTCAACATAAACTTCTCAAGACATTTCTTAACATCATATATTTCTTTGTCTGACGAGATCCATTTTAAAACGTCAGGGCTAAATACTCCATGAGAAAATTCACAAACATATTCTATATTATTCTTTACACAAACTAAAACTCCTCCCCATGCTACATCAGAGGCATCTGTGTAGACTTTCATTCGATCTGATTTGGGAATATGCAGGTCTGGAAGGGCTGCAACTTTGGCCTTAATCTTTTGAATTGCTGCCATATGAGTTTCTTCCCAACAAAATTTCTTTTTCTTCTGGAGAAGTTCTTGCAACAAATACCTGTCTTCACCAGAGTTAGGATAGAAACTATTTAAATAATTTAACAAACCCAGAAAAGCTTGAAGTTTGGGTTTATCTAATTTCTCAGGGAAGCTGAGAACTTTTTCCTTGATATGAGGCTGTAGCTATAGTTTTGAATTACTGACGATCATGCCTAGAAAGTTACATTCGGTTCTACAGAGTTGAATTTTGGTTTTTAACAGAACTATTCCTGCATCTTGCGCTAGTTGGAGAAATCTGGAGAGGTGAGCATGGTGCTCCACAAGATTATTGCTAAAAATCAAAATATCATCTATATATACACAAAGGAATTCAGAGGTGCCTTGGAAGATCTTGTCCATGTGTGCTTGATAATAAGCAGGGGCATTCATTAGATCGAAAGGCATGACGGTCCATTGGAAGTGGCTGAATGGACAGCTGAATGTTGTCTTCTCTCTGTCTGTTTCCTTGACTCCAATTTGGTAAAAGACAGATTTACAGTCAAATTGTGAGAAGTATTTATAGTTTGCAACCTTTTCTAAAAGATAGCTTTTATCAGGGATTGGATATGGAAAGGGCTTTGTCATGGCATTCAATGGTTTATAATTTATTACCATTCTTTTCTTTCCACGTTTCTGCTCAGAATGCTTATTCACCATAAAGGCGTAGCAGCAGAAAGGAGAAGTGGATTTCTCAATAAAACCATTGGATTCGAGCTCTTTTATTTGAGTTTCCATATCTACATAATCTTGAGCCAGGATTGGGATTTTCTTCCCAATTTTCATGTGTTTACCTTCAATGAGATTGATCTCCATTTCAAGCATGCTTTTGGACCAAAACTTTTGAGGATTCTTAGAATAGATGGTCTGTTTGATTTGGTCACATATTATTTGGATTTCGGCTGGGATTATGTCTGGAGACTGAGTCATAGAGCTTGGGAATTGCTCTGTAGCATAGATCAGATGAGGGATTCTAAGCCTTTCATTATCAATTGTAAACATAATACTCTTTACAGTAGAGCCATATGGAGAGTATTTGTCTATGAATGATTTTCCTAATAAGATGTCTATGGGCATCTTTTCGAGGGCAAAGAAGTCTGCCTGGAAGACTTTATTTTGTATTCTCAGGGATTGCTAGTGTTTATACTTTGTACATGTAAAACTATTTCCCTGAACATCAAGGCTCTTATAAGCAAATTTTTCATCCAAGGTCTCCCAATCTTGGATTAACTGAGGTTTAGCAAAGGAAAGAGAAGCACCAGTATCTACTTGTGCATCAACCAGTCTACCATTAATTTCTAATGTGAAGAATTGAGCAAAACGTCCATTAATCAAAGAATTTAAATATGCTGGCATTGGAAGCTCTATAGGAGGTATACTAGTGCAGACCAGCTTTTGTCTTCCTGGATCTTGGACAGTGAATTCTTCTTCTTCTGTGTAGGCAGGTACTTTTGGTTCTACTTCTAGTTTAGCTTCTTCTTCTTGGAGATTACTGCATTCTCCAGGGCAGTAATCTTGGTCAGAATAAAATATAATTTTGACTTCTTCTTCTTCTTCTACTTCCTTAGGAAGGAAGACATCCCACTTAGGCTCATCAGGCAGTACCTTGATTTCTCATGGAGGTTCTTTGCTGGCAAACTTATTTTTGATCCATGATTCATTGGGTTTGAATGAGCTAGGATACTGCATAGGCTGTTCTGCACATTGCATAGTGGGTGGTGTTCTGGACATATAGGGTTGTCTCCCTCTGGATGATTCGGCTCCTCTAGAATATCCTCTTGCTCGAGGTTTCTCTGGTCTCTCTACAACTTCATGGTGATGTCTGGACCATGCTCTATTTGGGAACATAGAGACATCGTGCTGTGGTCGATGAGGGTGTTGCATATTAGTCAACGACTGTTCTAAATCATCGGCTAATGATTCAAGGTCAGCTGCATCATTATCATCATCGAAGTCACCATCAGGGAGATCATCTATGACTGGTTCATAGATGTCTTCTTGAAGATAAAGGTCTTCTTCAGAATCAACGACTTCCCACCACGCTGCTGCGGTGGAGGAAAAAACATCTTTGATAGCAGGGTTTTTACAGGAGCATTGGGGGGAAATGTGACCAAGTTTGTGACAAATATAGCAAATAGGCTACTTAGATGGAGGGCGATCAGTACAGCATTTTTAGAGGAAATGCTGAGGAGGAGCAAAATAATGACGATGGGGAAAAGAGCGGCACTTAAAGGAGACTTGGCGACGACGCTTCTGTTGTTGTTTCCGTGGTTGGACAAATGGCCGACAGCCAAAAGGGGATATTTCGAGAAAGACTGGAGCAATATTAGAGGCTTGATGCTTGGATAGCTTCTGCATAGAATGAGTCTCAGAAACAAGTTTTAAGACTTGTTGTTTGGTGAAGTCGATCACATCAGAGAGTGAAAGATCGTCAATAGCTAAGCCTTTGAGATCAAGATAGTTAATGACTCGATCAATTAGATTGTAAGGAAGAGCATGCAGAAATTTGACTTTGACTTCAGTAGAAGTATGACTTCTACATTCATAGGCTAAGTGCTGGAATTGCTTAGCAAAAGCATCGAACTATTTAAGATCGCCTAACTCCATTTTTAGCAGCCATTTTTTAGTTTCTAGCTCACGGTTGCCAATTAGAGGTTCAAATTTAGAGATCAATAAATTAAATAATGTACCTAAATAATCAGTATGACTATAAACACGCTCATGTTGTTGAGCTTCCGTCATGGAAGTCCACCATTGACTAGTAATTCCCAAAAAATATTTCGTGGCAAAAAGAGTAGTGCCAATTTGATCTAAATTAGCATTAAGAGTCATGACTCTCATGGCATTACACCAGGCAGTAATCTCATTCAAAGGATTTAATAAGTCATCTATATTGAGATACCATGGTTGTAAATGGACTTGGGTTCTTTGCATTAGTGTATGAATATGGCTAGGGGATTTTTTAGTAGATCTGAAACTAGAGCCAAAATTGACTGATCAAAAAGGTTTTTTAGCAGAAGAGGTTTCTGCTTCTTGGTCTTGTTTAGACAACCAAGCTAAACTATCATCTAAGATATCTATCTTAGTATCTATGGTAGAGACTTTGGCTTCTACCTTTTCAATCTTTTCTTTTATATATACAACATCTCGACATAAGTCATCAAAATTTTCTATGAAATGAGATGTAAATCTAGCAGTGTAATTACGCTGCTTAAACTCATTAGAGAGTTCTTTTTCTCCTTGGTATGCAGTAGAGAAATACTGCATAGTACCAGCTGGTTGCTTATGTACACCTTTGGGAGGTGGCCACCTGCCGCCTCTGTACAGAGTAACCTGATCTTCTGTATAGAATTCAATACTGTCTTCTTGGGGAAGAGTCATCAGTGTTCATGGAAGATCAGAACCTTGATTAATTTCTTCATCCTCTATTAGTCTATGACCGGTTTTGACAGATTTTTGGGATGAAGCTATTGATGGTCTGGATGGAGAAGCATGAGACATAGACAAGGATATTGGTAAAATATTGACAGTTCTACCATCACTTTGATGGACTGTGGTTTGGCCTTTCATTTTAGGGGAAACATTTTTTAACCAGTCGAGTTTCCACTCAGTGGTATCAATGTCTGGAAGATCAGACAATTGTTCATTTACAAATGGAGGGAGTTCATAACATCCTTCAAATTCAGACTCATTGATAATCTCAACTGTAGAAGAGGATTGGGCTTTGCCAAATTCCATGGCTCAAAGATAGAGGTTCTGGTCAGCGATAAATTTCTAATAAGGGAAAACAGATGCAGAGATAAGGAGGCCTATGACTCAAAGATAATAACGGCCGAAAACTTGATGCAATAACTTCCTAGAGAAATTTTCAAAGCAGAGAACCAAATAAAGTTTGAGCAAGAATTTCTTACAAACACAAAGATATTTAGCAGACGCCTCCTTGTTCTTCGTTAAGCCTCGAATCAAGTCTGTGGAGTTAACCCTAAAATATAAACCAAATCATACTTTCCAAATGAATCTACTACCTCTGTTACCTAAGAAAGAGATCCAGTATATCCGTTGTCATGAAGATGTCAAATTTGTCCATTTTGGTTTAATCCGTGTTCAAATAACTCCCTTGATTCCTAGTAACATAAAGCTTGTATTATATTTATCTTTGTGTGACAGACAACAAGTCAGCTTTAAACATTCTTGTCAGTTATCTAGTCTTGGTTGTCTTAATGATGATGTTATTTGTTTTGAGTTATGTCTGAATCTTTCAGTAGCAGTTCGTGACAGAGGATGTAAAGAAGTCAAGCATGGATCTTTAGATTGTTGGGGATTATTTACATCTTTGTTTGATCTTGATATGTTTGGATAATTCCAATATGCTGCTTTGAATATTTCTGTTGTTTATAACATGACCAACACCAATCACCCCAAAATCTTGGAAAATCTACCATATGCCCATAGACTAAGTGGAACTGTGCAGTAACAGAAAGGCCAAACTACAATCCATCAAAGTGATGGTAGAAATGTCAATATTTTACCAAGATCCTTGTCTATGTCTCATGCTTCTCCATCCAGACCATCAACAGCTTCATCCTAGAAATCTGTCAAAACTGGTCATATACTAATAGAGGATGAAGAAATTAATCAAGGTTCTGATCTTCCAGGAACATTGATGAGTCTTCCACATGAAGACAGTATTGAATTTTTTACAAAAGATCAGGTTACTCTGTATAGAGGCAGTAGGTGGCCACCTCCTAAGGGTGTACATAAGCAACCAGCAGGTACTATGCAGTATTTCTCTACTGCATACCAAGGAGAAAAGGAACTCTCAAATGAGTTCAAGCAGCGTAATTACACTGCTAGATTTACATCTCATTTTATAGAAAATGTTGATGATTTCTGTCGAGATGTATTGTATATAAAAGAAAAGGTTGAAAAGATAGAGACACAAGTCTCTACAATAGATACTAAGATCGATATCTTAGATGATAGTTTAACTTGGTTGTCTAAACAAGACCAAGTAGTAGAAACTTCTTCTGCCAAAAAACCTTTTTGTTCAGTCAATTTTGGCTCCAGTTTTTGATCCACTAAAAAATCCCCCAGCCATAGCCATACTCTAATGCAAAGAACCCATGTCCATTTGCAACCATGGTACTTGAATATTGATGATTTGCTTAATCCTCTGAATGAAATCACTGCCTGGTGTAATGCCATGAGAGTCATGACTATCAATGCAAATCTGGATCATATTGGCACAACTCTTTTTGCCACTAAATATCTTTGGGGAATTACCAGTCAATGGTGGAGCTCCATGACTGAAACCCAACAGTATGACTGTGTCCATAACCATACTGATTCTTTGGGTACTTTATTTACCCTATTGATTAATGAATTTGTGCCCCTCGTTGGTAATCGTGAATTAGAAACAAAGAAATGGCTTTTAAAAATGGAACTCTGTGATCTCAAGCAATTTGATGCCTTTGCAAAGCAATTTCGGCATCTAGCTTATGAATGTAGAAGTCACACTTCTACTGAAATTAAAGTTAAATTTCTGCATGCTCTGCCATATAATCTAATTGATCGAGTCATTAGTTATCTTGATCTGAAAGGCTTAGCCATTGAAAATCTTTCACTTTCTAATGTGATCGATTTTGCTAAACAGCAAGTACTAACCCTTGTCTCTGAGACTCGCTCTATGCATAAATTGTCTAAGCATCAAGCTTCTAATATTGCTCCTTTATTTCCTGAGACAGCCCCATTCGACTGCTGGCCATTTGTTCAACCACGCAAGCAACAACAACAGCGTCGTCACAAATTGTCTTTTAAGCGTCGCTCCTTTCCTCATCGCCATTCTTTTGCTCCTCAGCTTTTCCTTCGTAAATGCCATATTGCTCGCCCTTTGCCTAAGCATCCCATCTGCTATATATGTCGCAAACTTGGGCACATTGCTCCTAACTGCTCCTATAAAAATCCTGCTATTAAAGCTATTTTTTCTTCCACCACAGCAGCGTGGTGGGATTTAGTCGATTCTGAAGAAGACCTGTATCTCCAGGATGACATCTATGAACCAGTCTTAGATGATCTCCCTGAAGGTGACTTCGATGATGACAATTTAACTTTAATTTCAGTAGAAGTGTGACTTCTACATTCATAAGCTAGATGCCAGAATTGCTTTGCAAAAGCATCAAATTGCTTGAGATCACAGAGCTCCATTTTTAAAAGCCATTTCTTTGTTTCTAATTCACGGTTGCCAATGGGGGGCACAAATTCATTAATCAATAGGGTAAACAAAGTACCCAAAGAATCAGTATGGTTATGGACACAGTCATACTGTTGGGTTTCAATCATGGAGCTCCACCATTGACTGGTAATTCCCCAAAGATATTTAGTGACAAAAAGAGTTGTGCCAATATGATCTAGATTTGCATTGATAGTCATGACTCTCATGGCATTACACCAGGCAGTGATTTCATTCAGAGGATTGAGCAAATCATCAATATTCAAGTACCATGGTTGTAAATGGACATGGGTTATTTGCATTAGAGTATGGCTATGGCTGGGGGATTTTTTAGTGGATCGGAAATTGGAGCCAAAATCGACTGAACAAAAAGGTTTTTTGGAAGAAGAAGTTTTTGCTGCTTGGTCTTGTTTAGACAACCAAGTAAAACTATCATCTAAGATATCAATCTTAGTATCTATTGCAGAGACTTGTGTCTCTATCTTTTCAACCTTTTCTTTTATATACAATACATCTCGGCAAAAATCATCAACATTTTCTATAAAATGAGATGTAAATCTAGCAGTGTAATTACGCTGCTTGAACTCATTTGAGAGTTCATTTTCTCCTTGGTATGCAGTAGAGAAATACTGCATTGTACCTGCTAGTTGCTTATGTACACCTTTAGGAGGTGGCCACCTACCGCCTCTATACAGAGTAACCTGATATTTTGTAAATAATTCAATACTGTCTTCACGTGGAAGACTCATCAGTGTTCCTAGAAGATCAGAACCTTGATTAATTTCTTCATCCTCTATTAGTATATGACCGGTTTTGACAGATTTCTGGGATGAAGCTATTGATGGTCTGGATGGAGAAGCATGAGACATAGAAAAGGATCTTGGTAAAATATTGACAGTTCTACCATCACTTTGATGGACTGTGGTTTGGCCTTTTTGTAACTGCATAGTTCCACTTAGTCTACGGGCATATGGTAGATTTTCCAGGATTTTGGGGTGATTGGTGTTGGTCATGCTGTAAACAATAGAAATATTCAAAGCAGCATATTGGAATTCTCCAAACATATCAAGACCAAACAAAGATGTAAATAATCTTGAACAATCTAAAGATCCATGCTTGACTTCTTTACATCCTCTGTCATGAACTGCTACTGAAAGATTCAGATAGAACTCAAAACAAATAACATCATCATTAAGATGACCAAGACTAGATAACTAACAAGAATGTTTAAAGCTGACTTGTCATCTGTCACACAAAGCTAAATATAATATAGGCTTTATGTTACTAGGAATCAAGGGAGTTATTTGAACACGGATTAAACCAAAATGGACAAATTTGACATCTTCATGAGAATGGATATACTAGATCTCTTTCTCAGGTAACAAAGGCAGTAGATTCATTTGGAAAGTATGATTTGGTTTATATTCCAGAGCTAACTCCACAGACTTGATTCGAGGCTTAACAAAAGATAAATAATTAGAGGTATACAAAAACTTAGATTTTAAAAACTCAGATTTCTTATATACTTGTGAAGCCTTGATAGCAGGAGGTTTATACAAGCTATTTTCTTTTTCTAGAGTTTCTTCAGTGGGTTCAATGTCTGGAAGATCAGACAATTGTTCAGGAACAAATGGAGGGAGTTCATAACATCCTTCAAATTCAGACTCATTGATAATCTCAACTGTAGAAGAGGATTGGGCTTTGCCAAATTCCATGGCTCAAAGATAGAGTTTCTGGTCAGCGAGAAATTTTTGATAAGGGAAAACAGATGCAGAGATAAGGAGGCCTATGACTCAAAGATAATAATGGCCGAAAACTCGATGCAATAACTTCCCAGAGAAATTTTCAAAGCAGAGAACCAAATAAAGTTTGAGCAAGAATTTCTTACAAACACAAAGATCTTTGTGGCTCTGATACCAATATTTTTACGTCAGTAGATGCCTCCTTGTTCTTCGTTAGTTACTATTGATTGTAGAAAGAAACCTGCGTAGTAGGCAGGGGCCGAATGACTATGGCTTCACACTATTATAACAAACTAAGTTTACACGCTTTATTACAATGCTTGAATCAGCGACAGATTACTTCACCAAGTGGGTGGAAGCTATCCCAACCAAGCATGCTACTTCAGAAGTAGTGTGTAGTTTTCTCAAAGAGAACATCATTTCCAAGTTTGGGGTGCCACCAAAGATTATCACTGACAATGTAGCTTGTTTCACTTCCCAAGATATGACTCAATTCTATTTTTACTATGGGATTACCCTCTCCCACTCTTCTGATTACTTTCCACAAGGGAATGGACAAGCTGAATCAAGTAACAAGAACTTGGTGACTATCATCAAGAAGTTGGTAGATGACAACCAATGAACATGGCATAAAGCATTGGTTGATTCTTTGTGGGAAAACAAGATTACACCAAAGAGAGCAATTGGTATGTCCCCTTTTCAACTTCTTTATGGTCTTAATGCTAAAATACCAATCACCTTGGAATTGCTAGCATTAAAATTGGCTAAGGAAATTGGAGATCAAACGTATGAAAGCTCCATTGATAAGAGGATCATGTGCCTGACTAAGCTAGATGAGAAGCAAACTATGGTGGTAGACTGAATTGCTACACACCAAAGTCTGGTGAAGAATTTCTTTGACTAGAAAGTAAAAAATTGGGATTTCTAGATAGGAGATCAAGTCCTTTTATAGGACAAGAGAAGAGAACCAAAGGGGATGCATGGGAATTTTGATTCCCTTTGGAGAGGCCCATTTATTATCCATTAGCTCCATGGTAAAAATAGCTTCCTATTGAAGTATCAAGATGGCACACTTTTTTCTCTGCGTCACAATGGGCAGCATCTAAAGCACTTCAATTCTTGAAGTATTAGATAAGTTCACCTATACATATGTATATTTGTATAGTCTTGGTTTCTATTTTGTGTTTTTCATTTTAATTTTTGGCACATTTCTTTTTTGGGTAGCATGACTCCATAGCCTAATGGCACACTTCAAGGCACTTGAGATTCTAGTTTCTACTCCCCTCAGTTGTTTCAAAATTTTAATTGAGGAAAGTTCCCCAACTGAAGCTAGCTATTGTCCCCAAAGTTTGTCACTCATTTTTATGACAACACATGAACTATTTTTGGTCTTACAAGCCAAAAATTCTCTCTTATATTCTAAAAAATTGTTATGAGTCTTCAAATTGTCTATTTTTAAAACTTTTTTAGCTAAGGGACTCTGTAGGCTCAAATCTATAGACTCTGTCAGCTTAAATCTATGGACTCTATAGGCTTGAAACTATAGACTCTGCAGGCTAAATTCTATAGGCTCAAATCTACAGACTCTGCAGACTGAAAACTATGAAATTTGTAGATAGATTTCTATGGACTCTTTCAAGGTTAGAAAAAACTTAGAGAAAACTACAAACTCCACCAGTTCTATGGACTCTGCAGGTTGGTTTCTCATTTCTACAGACTCCCCTAGTTCTACGAACTCATTTCTACGGACTCTGTAGGTTGGTTTCTATGGACTCTGTAGGAAAGAAATAGGTTCTCAACACTTAGCCATTTTTCAAATTAGTCGATTTAATCCCAAATCTTGAAGGCTAGGTACCCTTGTAGAGGGCACTTAGAAGCCAAAGTGGACCATTGCAAAAATACAAAAGGCAACCTTGGAGTTCAAATAGCCCTTTTAGAGGGCAGGCATGGAGTAGATGGACCATTTAAAAGGCTGAGCAAACAAAGGAATTCCTTTATAAAAGGTTTTCCATGATAAATTTAAGGATCATTTCCTTTGGATAAAAAGTCCAAAGGAATTCCCTCGGAATTTTGTCTGAAGGAATTGGCCCAACCGAAGAATGAATCCTGAAGCTCGAGGGAAGCAAGTGGGAAAGATGCAAAGGTGAAGGAATACTTCTTTCAGACAAAGTGTCTGAAGGAATTCCTTTAGATAATTTATCTAAAGGAATTAACCCGAGGACTCTCCAAGAGAAACAAGCGCAAAGGCCATCTGAAGACTGCCTGAAGGGCAAGTACCCTTGCGGGGGGATCTCACTGAAGAAAATGAACCATCCAAAAGACCTCAAAGTGTAGGTTCCCTCCTAAAAAGGACAAAACAAGAAAGCTGAAGGAATTACCAAAGAGGATGATGGGCCTGCAGACATCAAAATTAAGCACCATGAACTAGTTGTTGGATTTCAAGTGACGATGTCCCTGCAACCATCAAAATTAGGGCAACCAACTAGATATTGATCTTTGTAGGCTTGAACATGAACCCGAATGCATTCAAAGGCCTTAAGGCCAAGGCCAAAAGGAAGAATAACAAAGAGAGAGAGATCTGAAAGAGCTAAACTCAACTTACTAACCTTATCTTATCATTACAAGTTCATTCTTACATTATTTTTCAACATAAGGAGATATAAAACTATGGGTTATACTTTTGTCAATTAGAATAGTAATATGAAAACCATTGATAGTACCTCTAGTCTCTATTAGGGTAGCCTAAAAATCAACATTATGATAATTTATAGCTACATACACCTTGTGGTTGTCTGATTGGCCTAGTTTCAGCATGGGGTAATCCTTTGTGTAGTATTTATCACCACATTCCTAGTATATAATAGCCTTTGACAAAGATATTGGAATAGTATTTGCACCCATGGATTCTCCAAATTTATTTTTTGGGAATTTTTCCTTCTTATAAGACCTTGATTTAGGTGGTCCTTGTGACTTAAAGTTTTTGGTCTGGTTTGAAATCTTATTAATGTTCTTTTTATTTCCAAAAAATATATGATTCTAGTTTATTTTTTTGAAGTCCTTAGACATAAGAGAGAGATGTTTTATCTTATATTACATCCTACTCAACTTGAAATCCTATCTCACCTTCTAATGAGGCATCTCTTTCACTTATACCTAATAAGCTGAGTCAATGGTAGTTACCAAGGTTCTTGGATTCATCATATCAATGGCATGCATCGAGATCTCTTTAAGTTCCAGTTTAAATTTGGTGATTTTTATCTCCTCATCATTTATTTGAGAATTTGTTTTCATAATTAGAAATAGTCATGTTTTTCTATTTTAGTAACTAAAAATCATTTATTTTATGTTCTTTATAACTGCATTTAGATACATTTTATAAAACTATGTTCCAAGGACTATCCAAGTAAGATCCACTAGTTGGTATCCCTATATTGGACAAAGGTGATTCCACTATAAGGTTACAAGTCCAATAAGTTGATAAGATGTCACACGTGTTTTCACATTAGATGGCATGTTATGCAGATTAAAATATTTTTACATTTAAACCATCCATGCATCATATCCATCACTAGATTCTTCACCAAGAAAAGTAGGTGGTGGGTGTTTCTTCATGTCCTTAATGATTGGCTCAACCACGATCAAAGGCATATCTTAGATTACTAGTTCTTCTACCTGGCCTATCTCAAATATATGGACTTCATCATGGGATACACCTTTAATATTAGTTATTCTACATGTTGGGTTGTTAATCTTACCTTACAAAGCATTCAAGGATATCAAAATCCCACTAAGGACTTCCCCTTACTTATTGATTGGGTTTCCACTGACTACATTAATGGGACTTTATTATTGCTATCAACATTATTAATGAGTAGTTTATCTTGAATATAAGTGGGGTTATGGCCACCATGACCCCTACTTCATCCTCTACCTCTACCTTTAATTAAGTTGACATTATACCAATTATTGTCGATGTTGACACTATTTGACCTCATCCTAGCTATCTTAAAAAGTTACAAAATAATAACTTAGTAGATTCCATATTTTAAAATGTTCATTCTCAAGGTTACTTAGAGTAGAACATTGCTCTGATACCAAATGAAAAAATCCCCAATTTATTTTTTGAAATTTCATTATCACACTACATTTAATACTATGTGCAGGGCCCAATACTCTACTTGGTGATGCAAGAAATGTTTACTCAGGGTACTCATGTGCATGTACCTGAAACTAGAGGAGGTGGATGCATATATTCAACTAGGGGTAAAAACCTACAAAGAATGTTATGGAGAGGTATATTTCCTAGAAGAGATATCGAATTATGAGCATATCAATTTATAAGTAAATAGATAATTTTCAATATCTATACATGTCACTAATATTCTACATAATACCATTTATAGGTCCTTAACTCTAACTAGTTATCTCACTCCCTTCATTAGTGTTCATTTCCATCTTTTGGGTAGTTAAATAGTTTCCTCTTAATAGAATTAGAATAAAGAACTTTACACCCTACGTTACCATTTAGTTGTAACATGTTTATGAGATGAGAACTAAGGTTTGATACTAACATAAAAATGATCATGAATGTTTACTAATATGTCAATCACGAATATAGTAACCAAAAATATGATTAAAGCACATGTGGGTTAACACTATGATCTAATGATTATTCTCTAGAATTGATTAATAACCATAAAAGAGTACATTTTTATTAACTATGTGGATAATCAAGTGTCATGGGTAGCTAAATTAGCTCTACTAGCTAAGGGTAAGTAACATCCTCTTTGGATCCAAGATCATCACACTATTTCCTTCCTCATTTTAAGAATAACAAGTCATCCATCATTAATTTGTAGTATAAAATAAATTCACTTAATCCTTAAGGCCCTAGAACTTAAAATAGTCTATACTTATATAATCCAAAGACTACTTATCAATTAATTTAAATATGGAAATCCTCTATTTATAAAAGACTATTGATAAGAACTTTATACTCAAATTAGTTGTCAGCAGATGAGGTCTAATATATAACTAGTAGCTCCCTTTATGTTAAATGGTCATATCAATATAACAATTAATGTGTATAATTAATAAAAGAGAATGTCTTGATATAAATTGTATAATACAACCAAGTACATATAATTCTATGAAATTCATTATTCAATAAATCCACAATGGCATAAAGAACTTAGCCACTATTTAACATGACATCATAAATTATTAAACTATATGCTCTAAAAGCTCAAATCATATTGCATTAAATGGATAACTAAACCTCACTAAAATAGTATACTAACATGCATCAAGATGATTCATACAACATTGGTAGTCAATAATGAATTTTATAGTATTCCAAGTCACTTTAGTCTATATAAATTCTAGCCATACATCAAATAAGTGTGCAACCAACATTATATCTATAGCAGGCTATTTTTCCCAATTTCCTTGTTTAAGAAAGTATAAAATAATAAATTTAACCATAGTATGAACATCATTATTGAATACAATGATCCTTCCTATGTGGATTTCATTAACTTACACCATAAGTTTCACCATAGCTTCATGCACCTTAACTTAATTAATCACACAAGAAACCTTTATTCATAGATATATTTTGTTGATCCCTTGTAATTGCTTCCAACATGGATAAAATTAAAAAACCATTGTAATATATTAGTCATTAAAAATCTATGAAAATATTAAGGTAATTATTAATTTTATACCACTAACATACTAGATACAAGAATCTATACATTCTCTTATAGAATAGATAAAAATACATAAAATAAACATAACATCATAATAAAACTAGGTAGTGTATACACATAATATTTTTCAACTTTTATTTATTACTAGCATTTTTTATCTTGTAGGAATATATCGAGTCTCAATCTCTCTGAGTACACGCATTAAGGGGTGAACTGAGAAAGGGGAAGGAAGACCATTGGTGCTTCATAAGATTGTTGACTCTTTTTCCACTTGCCATCTACACACTCATCTCCTAAAAACATTAACCCTAAGCTTATTATTCTTAGCCTTGCCCATTCCAATCAATTCCTCTTTCCATCCTCTTTTTCTTGCCTTAATTTCATTTTGGATAGTCAGTTGTACTAGTTGAATGGGTCACCCCTGTACATTCTAGGGGTATTTTTTAATTTTTGTTTTGTTAGCCTTTCAGCTGACCTAGTTCAGACTTAGTGAATTATCCCAAAAAACATACAGGGTCAACTAGGTTGACCTTGTATAGTCAACATTTCCAAAATTATTTATCGAAAGATCCACCTATATATACAAGTTCATTTCCAACCATTTTTAAAGAAACTAAGCAAAGAAGAATAAGTGTGGACAAACATTTGTTTATTAACCATTCTACTTGAGGAATAAAGCTTAGGGTTTCATACTTTCTTTGGATATATGAATCTTATCTTAAGGTTAAGTTTTTTGGATGCATAAGAAGGTTTTGTAGCCTAGAGCTGATTTGTCATTGTTATCCTTACATACCACAACAATCTATTGTGAAGCACATTTGCCAAGGGAGAGATTGAGGCTTAGTGGGTTCATCTTCAAGGTAAGTATTCCTATATTTATTTATCCTTTGTAAGAGTAGATAGATAATGCATTTGTGCTTCTCTCTCCCATGCATTAGGATTTCATATACATTGATATGAGTATATGTCTTCTATGCATGTTTAGTTTATTTGTTTGTTTTGTTTATAACCCCTACTTTGTGCCATAAGCTTTGGTGTGCACTAGATTAGATTTACTTTCTTGTTTATTAGAATAGGTGAATATTAAACCTAGGACTCTTTTAGGGTTATTGTGTGATTATGTTACACTGTAAGCTTTCGAACCTTTCCTAGCATGATGTATTGTGACAAGTGATACCCTAATCAGGTCAAGGAGATCCTCATATTAGTCATGCTCCTACTTAACCAATGTATTCCCAATCAAAAGTGTAGGTATGCTCTATCTTCTCAGAACCAAGATTAATTTATACACATGATGCATTTTTTATTACATACTTTCTAGTGAACCTGACGTGAAACTAACCTCTGCAAGATTTATTTTTTTTTCTTTCATTCTTTTTAGCATTATTTTTATCATATATTTGTCATACTAGATTGAATTTGTATCCCTAGTTCTAATCTCTATGCATAGGTTTTAAAGAATAGGCAACTCGATCGACTCAAACAACCCAGTATAGGTCAACCCAATCAACCCTATACATTCTAATCACTCAAAAGTAGGATTTTGCAAAGCTTGATTGACTTAGTCAACCCAGTTAGCAAAATTTTCAAGAATACTCTAAGGTTCTTAAATAGTAATCTTCATTCTCACCATCTCTGATCCACTATGGTTCCTTTCTATCTCTTTGTTTCTTTCTTTTCTATCTTTCCTTTTAAGTTTGTAGTCTTAAAAATTGGCCCTACATAGTCAAATAGAACAACCTTGTTGACATGATTCTTTATTTTGTGTGTTTGAATAACTAAGTCAACCCTTGTTGACCCTATTAATTTTCAAACATTTATTTTGTAGTATATATTCGATCCTATATTATATTTTTTGCATATAGTGTCAACACTATACTTTATTTCAAGTTGTAATTAACCTTATATGATAGTAATTAATTCACACTTTATTTTCTTGTTGCTTGCCTGCTTAAAATAATTCACATAGTCTAATTAGGGGGGTTTTAATGAAATGTTTGGTTTCACTATTTATATTGTATTCACACATGTTCAAATCACATAATATAAGCAAGCATTTTAACATTTGTCTACCTAAAGCCAACCTACTTGGATTTCATCACCAAGGGGGATGTTGACTTGATACTCTTATCAAGTATAAAGCATGGTTAATATTATATTTTAGCTAAGCTCCTGACACCTTTGTCATTATAGAGTGTGAAGTGAGGGGGAAAGCACCAATACTAAGCTTATATCATTGCCGGTATAGTGCCTTTCAAGCCAAACTACCTGAAACCATCATTAGATTGCTATCTAGTTCTTTGATTACAACCAACTTCCCATCAAATTTAAAATCATTTCTTAATAATCTAATAAAACATATTATGTTGACCAATTAGTTAGTTATTTATTTTTCAAATTGATTGCTAAACTTGCATTATCCAGTGTTAGTGTAAGTATTTATATTGTGTGCTTTAATTGGCTTGGCTAGCATTGATCCAATTGACTATTTATTTCCCTTTAGTTCTTATTTTCCTAGATTAGTTGCAAACATTGTCTTGTTTTATTTCATAACTTATTATAAAACTTATCATTTTCCATTTATATTTTATTGAGTCAACCCAGTTAACCTTATACCTTTTTCAACCTTTGTTTATTATATTCCGTTGACCCAGTCAACCTTGAATTATTTGTAGGTCCTATTTACTATATTGGGTCGACCTAGTGGACCTTGTACTATTGCTATCACTTTCTACATTTTTGTTATTTTTTACCCATCTTTCTTGTGTGTTTATCTAATCTTATCTCATCATGATGACATCCATTCAGCCTTCTTTAATTTAAGAACATTTTATAATTATGGATTTGGATAATAAACTCACTTATTTCATTACTTTAGATGAAACTATCCAATTTCTTCCTTCCTCTTCTCCTAAACCAAAACCAATGACTACAAAATGCGATATATTTTATATAATTCTTATTAATCCTCTTCCTAATACTAGTTTTTCACCAATTAACCCCTCTCGTATCAAAACTCATACCCTTACAACCAATATTTGTAATCGTCTTATTACACCCATAACAAGATAACCTAGACTTATCAATTCCCAAAGTAACATGGTTTAAACTAATCAAATTGATAATCTAGATGGTTCCCAATTATTCAAAAACATTGATGATAATACTATTTACACTCCTGATAAGAATGGTGGATTTACCAAACTTGTTTCTTCTTCTACCACACTTAAGGAAACTAACACTAATATTGGGAATCCCCCTCCCACCAACATTAACAATCCTCTTCCTAATAAAATGAATGCCCCACATTGAAACACACCTATTGATACAACTCAACCTCTTTCACAATTCATAAAATAAATGAACATCATGAAAACAACCAATCAATCTCAAATGATGAACATGCAAAACATTTTTTAAACATGACTAGTCAACCACCTCAAGTCATCATGTCTCAACCAAATCAAAAATTTGTCCCCTCCTCCTCTTAGAGATTCTAATGGGAATATCATCCCTCAACCTCAAAAAAATAACATAATGCTTTAACATATTCAAAATAAACCTTTATCCCCATTTATTACATCCATAAATATTGGAAAATTTTCTCCAGCTATCACATATAATGGGACTAAGGACCTTACTATATTTATTAAGTATTATGGTAATATCTATAAGGAATGGGTCCAAACTAACATATTTTATACCACCAATATCTTATCTATAACCTTTGTTGGTGATGAACTTGAATGGTACAACCAACTTCCTAGACGTTCCATCTCACAACTATAAGATTAAGTCAATGCTCTAGTGAAGGAATTCCAACATGATGACCTTCATAAAAATTACCTTAGACATTTCATCAATGCCAAGTAACTTCCTAATGAATCTTCTCATACTTACATCAAATGATGGAATTCTCTAGCTCACAAAGTGGACCATAACATGAATTATGATACTCTCTTAAAACTATTTGTCACTGCCCTTAAACCTCTCCTTCAATACAAAGTTGAAATATTTTCTTCTAAAACTTTAGAAGAATCCTTAGACCAAGAAAAAAGATAATACTTTCTTATGACTTAATTTTGACCATCTTAGAAAACTAATAGAGAACCTTTAAAATAATTTTGTCATAACATTGATTCATCCAAGCCTACCCAACCTCAAATTGGAGCATCTAATTCAACCAATTTTAACCCAACCCACCCACCCTTGACTCTAAAATAACTTAAGAATAAATTTACACCCTCTAAACATATGATCTTTGATACTTCTAAACCTCCTCCCAAATGATACAGTCCTAATAAATTTTGTTGGTGGTCTGCTTATATAAGTCATTCTCATGAGTCTTGTCATAATCTTCATCGATTTATTCTTTCTTCCTTTCTTGGTCCTCATTTCAATCTTGATACTTTCACAAAAAAATATTGTCAATACTATCTTCAAGCTTCTTAAAGTCTATCTTAAGAATAACAATCACATCAAAATCAACTACCTAATGATCAATGACAATCATCCCATACCTATACCTTATCTAATAATTTTGTTCAAACCACAGTTGATCCTTCTTCCTATAACAATAAAGAAAGGATAGCTAATATGAAATTTTTTGAACATATTATTGCATCCGTTGAACCTCAACCTATTAGGTCACATGAACCAAAAGAGTATCTAGTTCAATTGCCTACTCCAAAGCATATCATACATGGGCCTCCTTTTTATTTTCATAAATCTCCTAAAAATCACATGTCACATTCAACATCGCTAAAATATAAAAAACTAACACATTTACCTACTTCTAAATGCACCTACCATCCCACTGCAAAACATTTTAATAGTTCAATATTACCTCAATCGACATCACATGTTAGGGAATCTTGTAATACCCATCCACATGTCACTTCAAAATTTTGGGCATATTGTGATGCCTATCCCTACATACACTTACCCTTTGGGGAATCTTATGATGCCCACTCTTATTCTAAAATCGATAATAAAAAACCTATTCATCTTCAAGAAACATTTTGAGACTTATAGACTTGAATTTCACATGCTCATATTTCATATAGGAGTTACCATAAATCTTACTTGTTCTTTTTGTCTCTTATTTATTTGTTTTTGTACATTTTATTTATGTTATTTTAAATTTATAAGCATCATTGTCTTCCTTTACATTCTTTGATTCTATTACCCATCACATTTGGCATTTGCTTTCATTTTTTACCTCATATATTTATTTTATCCTTTTATATTATTCTTAATAGCTTTATGATTTTTTTCCCCTTATTTAGAATTCACCAATGTGGGTTTATCTTTTGTGACATTGAAGTATAAGACTATGGATAGGACTTGACCCTCCTCACAAAATATCACATTTTCTTCTTTTTTCATTTTTTTCAGATGTTGTTTTTTGGCACCCTCATGTGTTTCTCTTTTATGACGTGTAGTATAATAATGTGAATAGGACTCAACCCTCCTCATAAAATTTCCATCTTATCATTCCTTTTAGATAAAATTATTTTGATCTTTGATCTCATATTTAGCTTTTGACTTCTTTTGCTAGATGAAATCTGCACAATAATCTTTGTTAGCATGTTTTACACCATTTCCTTCATTCTTATGATAAGGAATCACACTTAACTGTCAGTGTATCCCTTTTTGCCCTTTATCAATTTTTTTTCAAATTTGAAGTAATTCAAATTATTTCATGTGTCATTCCTCCTAATTTACTTCCCCTTTCACTCCACATTGGATAAAACAAGGTCAAAGTCAAGATATCACTTTTATTTCACCTAGATTTATGAGAACCTTAGACCCCATACTCTTTTAAGTTTCTCTCTCTTACCAACATTGTCAAAAGTATTCAAATGAAATTTATCTTTAGCACCCATGCTTAGTTTTCCAAATATATATAGAGGAGGAATAGAAAATCTATCGAGAAAGTTAAAAACCAAATCATTTCTATCAAAAGACATTAATACCTAAGAGGAAACATAAAAATCTTAAAAGTCAAAATCACACCAAAATACGTGATCCCAAACACATCTTCTATCACTAATCAAATCTCAAACTCCGTAAGTGGCCTCACATAGAGCCAAGGTACTTTGGAGTGCAGTAGGCAAATAGATTGGAATAGGGGATTTCAAAAAACTCTATGGTTCTACCTAGTTTATCATATAAGTACCCAATCTTTACAGTACACCAATGACTCTCTAAGGGGTCTTGAGAAATGGGGAACATGTTACAGGGAGGTAGGTCCATTTTAATTTTCATGCATATAGCATTCATGGGATGATCTATATACTTCATTTGTTGACCTAAGACATCTATAGCTAAGAGTTCTTCATATTCTTTAAGGTTGAAAGTCCTCTTGTTTTGACAAACCTAATTTTAGTGTCTCGAATTTGATAAAGAGTTTCTCTACCTTGGTTTTTTATTCATTCTCCCCTCCACCCATTTAATTTTCCCCCTTGATAGATAAATTGTGATTCCAAATTTATTTTGCCTTCTTATTTAATTCCTTCTTCTTCATCTCTTAAAAGAATTGTAGCATTAAATTGTTTCTATTTTATCTATCCTTAGAGAGAAATAACATGTTTGAAAAACTATGGATTAAACCCTTACACTATTTATTTACCACACCATCTCATTTTCATAATAGTGATGTGATCAGGTGGTTGTGTTTTCTTACATTGCATCTTAGAACAAGCACTATGTTTGAGTTTTCATCATTTAGAGGTTTTTTAATTTCATTTATCCATCATGTTCTTATTTGATTTTTTTGGACTTCACTAATCTTGCATATGATGTCTTCCATTATTAAATGCTTCTGTTTATGTATGAATTCTTCATGTTTGTTTCACATCTTCAATTACATTTCATTTTTAGTCTTTCACGTTTTTTATTTTTCCCTATCTTACGTGAGCATATTTTTCACTTTATTACATATATTTATTTAAGTTGTCTTGAATGGATGTTTCATTAGTCATTCATGTTATACATGCTTCGTAACATGATTTATCATGCTCTGCATTCCTTTTTGCCATTTCTAGTTTATATGTTTTCCAACAATGATTTACTATGTTTTCAAATCATTTGTCATTTATTTAATAATCATTTTATCATTCATTTTCCATACTTTTGTAATTTATTTTCCTTATATATTCTAAACCTTGCCTTACTAATCCTAATTTGACAATTTTTTAAAAATCTCTATCTCTACTAGACACTATATGCCTATCTTCCAAAGATTTCATTTTTTGGCTATTTTTTGCACTAACTTCTATAGGTTCACCTAGTGTTCTTTATATTGGATGCCATCACATCTATTAAAGTCTAATTATTTAGATATATTACTAAAGTAATTAAAGATATGTGTTTTTGAAATTATATCCTTTCATTTATCTTATTTGTTGTTTATTGCACTTGACTTAGCATCAACATTGTGTGTTATCATGTTATATTCTAAAGCAACATCCTATGTTACACTTGTGTGACATGTGATGAGCTTCAAGTGGGGAATATGTATATACATAATATATTTAAACTTTTACTAATTAATAAAACATTTTATCTTGAAAGAACCTATCGAGTCTCAATCTCTCTGAGAGTGTCCCTTAAAAAGTGCATCAGGAAAGGGTTGGGCATACCATTAGTGCTTCGTAATATTTTTGTCCCTTTTAACCCTTGCCATATAAGCACTAATCTCATAAAAATGTTAACTGTAAGCTTATTCTTCTCATCCTTGTCCATTCTAATTATTTTCCTCTTTCTATCCTCCTTTTATTCCCTTAATTCCCTTTTCGACAGTCAGCTATACTAGGTTGACTGGGTCGACCCCATATAGTCTAGGGGTATTTTTCACTTTTTGGGTTTGTTAGCCTTTCATCAAAAATATCTCAGACCTAGTGAATTATTCTTGAAAACATAAAAGGTTTCCTAGGTCAACCCTGTATAGCTAAATATTTTAAAAAGATTTATGCTAAGATCCACCTATATATACAAGATCATTTCCAGCCATTTATAAAGAAAATAAGCTAAAAACAATAAGTGTGAATGAATATCTTCTTATTGACCATTCTACTTGAGGAATAAATATTATCATTCCATACTTTCTTTAGATATACAAAACATTTCCTATGGAGAAGTCTTTTGGATGCATCGATAGGTTGTGTAGCCTAGAGATGATTTATCTTTCTTATCCTTACATACCACAACAATCTCTTGCAAATAACCTTAGCCAGAGGAGATATTGAGGCTCAATTGGTTTATCTTCAAGATAAATATACCTAACATTATTTCTCTTTTATAAGGTAGATAGATAATGTAGTTTTGCTTCTTTCTCCCATGCATTAGAATTATGTATACATTGACATAAGTATATGTCTTCTATTCATGTTTAGTTTAGCTATTTATTTTATTTCTAACCCACATTTTGTGCCAAAATATTTGTTGTCAACTAGATTATATTTAATTTCTTTTTATTAGAATAGGTGACTATTAAACCTAAGAATCTTTTAGGGTTGTTGTGTGATTATGTTAGACTGTAGGCCTTGGAACCCTTCCTAACATGGTTTATTGTGACAAGTGATCCCTTAATCGGGTCTAGTGGATACCTATATTTATCATGATCTTGCTTAATAAATTTATTCCCAATCATAAGTGTAGGTATGGTCTATCTTCTCTGAGCTAGGATCGATTTATAGACATGATGCATTTTTTATTGCATATATGTAGGCCCTCAACTAGTTTTTAAACTCAGAATTTTTATGTATTTCCAACAAGAGTAAAAGAGGTTAATAATAAGGTAGAGTGTATTGAAAATACAATATGCTCCTACCAATCAGGGGATATATCTGATACAAAATCTTACAAATTTTAGATCAACTTTAAAGAAGAAAAAAGGATTGAGACTAGTTTTCCATTCTTAATGATTCCATATAAACATATTTTTCATAATAAATCAATAAAAAGATCATATGTACCATACTACCTTTTATTTTCAATTGTTATACCAATCATGATAAGTTATAAATATTAAAGATCTTATCATGAACCAAAATTGTCACAAAGGCATTGATCATGATTCTTATGTTCCCTCACACTATAATAAGATTTCATCAAGGCATTAAAACATGGATGCAAGAGAATTAACCAGCAGACCATAGCTTGCAACTCAAGCTAGAAAAGACATAAAAGAACTTCAATTTCAAAATGCCATATGTCAAGCAAGATGCATAATCCATTAATTCCATTTACAGGATAAGTATTTTGCCAAAAGGTTATAAGATAACATATAACATTTCTAGGGGAATTAATTAGATTAAAGAATTGTAACTAGTTAAAATTACATTCATTATGCAATCAACATGAAAACACTAATGCAAATAATTCTAACAATGAAACATATAAAGTAACTTATATAATAATGGTTACCAGGGTACATTATGCCTATCATCAAGATCATCGAGGAGTATCTATATCAAATGAACATGATGAAATAAAACCCTCAACACCATCCCTATGATGCTAACCATCAATAGCTCTTACCATCCCATCCAAGATCTAGTTTATGGGTTTTGTCCATTGGTAGTAGGAAGGGATTAAATGTAAGTGGAGATTTATAATCCATTGTAATACATGAAAACAATAATAGAAAATATTAAAAACAAATGAGTAACCAACAAGTACTTCATCAGAAAATGAAAAAAAAATTAAACAACATGAAACATGTACTACTTTAAATTAGGCAATGGCGATAATCCATCATTAGTTAGCATTTATAAAGTCATGAAAGTGGATTTATATTTCTAAATCTGAGTCCATCATAGTTATTATTGCCTTACATAGAAATCATCAAAGTGTAGGCTTAAACATTAGATTTATTGAATACCAATCCATACTTCATACAAATAATACCACCATTATAAAACCTGGTCAGTATGTCAAAATGAGGGAACTTAAGATTTCATCAACAATATAAGTCAATAAATAAATAATAATATCAAAAACCAATAATACTATTAGATGTGGATCCAAAACCAACACAATCCAAATTAACTAAATCATACCCAATAAGGTAGCCAACTCAACATTGGAACCCAAATGCTAACTTAGGGGCCACAACAATTGAAATGTGATTGCTAGAATTAAGGAAATCAAGGAATAAATCTATAAATAATTATTATATTTCCCTAATCATTAACTATAACTTCCAAAAAATTCCCACAAATTTAAAAATAAAAAAATGAAATATAACATAAAAATAAAGCCTTTATAATAAACAAGAAATGAAGGTAAATAAAAAAGATGATTTATTGGTTCATCATGTGGTCCTATGACCTCATCATGAACCTCAAAATCATTAAATTGGGGTGATCCAAGTGGATCTCTCCATTTGTGAAAAAATAAAAGCTTCCATATTCTAATAAAAATGATTTCACAACATAGATCTTGTCAAGAGCTTTCCGATGATTTTCACGGTTTGAAAAATGGAGTCCGGATGTTCAAGATATGGTCATTTGAAGATTTGTCGATAAAAATCACTTGTGACACTTGGCAGGTTATTAAAAAATGTATCGACATTTGGAACTATCAGAGGTTGACACGTGCACAATTGAGGAATGCCAGGTGGACCAATCTCCATTTGACACATGGCAAGTAAATAGGGGCCAAAAAAATTTGTTAAATGTTTTATTTTTTTGCACATGATATTTGACATTTTCAAATAGAGCCAAACTTCCACACCATCCACCAAACACTCCACTAAACATGCATATAGGCATTTGACTAGCTAGGTGGTGGCCAAATTTGGTGCCTAAATTCTAGGCATTTGAAAACTTTAGCAAGTTTTCTATTTTAATCATTAAAACAACCTCTCCCAAAAAATGTGGGACTATTTCCTTGGTCAAAGTGCGCCCATGGAGGAAGGACACCCTTTCCCACATCACTAGGTGCCTAGAATGGAGGAAGAGGGTTTGGAACTTGAGACCTGGTGCCTAAAAGGCTAAGGTCTTGATCGCTTCAGCCACGGTGGTTGAAATGCTATAAAAGGGAGTAATTTTTACTTGTATTGACACATATTTCTGACTATGTTTTATTTTTAAGGGGCTAAGAGCTAGATGGAAGCTTGGAGATAGCTACCAAATGGAATTTTCTCCAATATCCGACCTTGTACATAGTAAGTAATCCTTTTTAATTATGTTTTATAATTAAAAAGAGAATGTTATTATTATTATTTGGATATACCAATGGATTAAATGAAGGACCAAAACAATTTTGGAAGGGGATTGAAGACTGAGGAAGGATTCTGTGTGACCGAGCTTGAGTTTATCAATGAAGGTGAAATTCTTGGATAGAGATCAAGATTGAGGGAAGTTTTGTATCATTTCAAGAATTTGTAATTCATTTGTTGCACAAATTTAATAGAAATGATCCTCAATATTGGGTGGACCTAGAGACGTAGGCAATCAATACCGAACTCCGTTATCAATTTCATGTGGTAATTTGTCATGATTGCATGTTTTATTTTCAAGTATTCTGATATTTAATTAATCAAGAGCTCATGAAATATTTGAAAAATTGACAAATTATGACATTTAATTTTTTTAAAAAAAATTTGGTTTTATTGGTGAATGGAAGATATTAGTCTTTTGACAATTCTAATCCAATTCGATAACCAAGAATACTTTGCCAAATAATTTCAAGTTATTTTGAGTATTTTGGAGAATTTGTTAAGTTTTAAGAAATTCAAAATCTGTACATTTAAAACTTCACTTTGAGTTTTCCAGTAGTGTTTACGGATCAAGTTGGTATCAGAGTCACTGATCAACGGGGATTTAACAGTTGGTTGTTATTTTGCTTCTATTTCAACATTTGTTTCAATTTTTGTGATTCAACAGGTGAAATGGGAAATTTGTCAAACAGAGCCAAGCTTGATGAGCTTGAAGCATATAACCAACAAATATAGGAAGAGAATTCTTTCCCGAGAGCAAGATTGTACTCCTTGGAAGAGGAGATTGCCCAATTGAAAATGGAGTTACGAGCCAAGGATGAGCTTGTGGAAAAAATACAAAATGGTGGACAAGTGAAGGATTTGCCTTCCACTGTAGATGCAAGCACTATGACAGATGAAAACATTGTAAGTGCATGTAAGTCATCAATTGATTTCCTTCCCATGAAGAATCTAGTAACAATGAGTTTGGTAAATTTGAACAATATACAAAAGGAATAGGTTCAAAATTACTTGTTAAAATGGGATTTAATGGAAAAGGCCTAGGAAAAGATGGCCAAGGTGATACTAACCCCATTCAGGTAGGGAATAAGCCTAATCATGTAGGGTTAGGATACAGATCTGGTATTCAGAATGAAACAAGTGAATGCTCTGAGAAAGTAGAAGCAAGGTGTGTTATGGATAATTGTAAATCCTCTTGGATGGAAGGTAAAACACATTATTTTCACCACACTTGGAATCATGTTGATTCTAATTCTACCAGATAACATAAATATTCCAATGTTCCTTTTGATTATGGTACACAAAATTTGTGGCACGTTTATCCATGCAATTTTTATGGATTGTCTAATAATTGTGTAGACAAATGTTGGAAACGTAAATCTTTCTTAGGAAATATTTTGAAAGACTATTCTCTTAGATAGAGTTTTGAGAGTAGCAATAAGAATATGTTTTTCAATAGAGTGGACAAAAGGTTTTGTACTCATTATAACAGAAGTGGACATTGGGTTGAAAAGTGTTGGAGACTTCAACCATCACACCATCCTAGAAATGGTAAGATTAAGATGGTCTATAAACCTATCAATAAGGTAATTAATGAAGTTAAATCAACCCATACCAATGTTACTAAATACACTAAAGAAATCTCACCAACTAATCAGGAAAATTTGATTAAGAGGGTTGGTAAACAATTTTTTGACATTCATGTTGTCATGATTAGTGGATGCATTCATGTTGAAAAGCAATTTTGGAATCTATGTTGTATGTGTAAAGGACATTTACCATGCTTTGAATTCTGATATGGTTTATTGGAGTGGCCTGAAGAGAACAACCAAGGGACATGTTAAACATACTTGGAATATTTTCTCATGTTTGGGATTTTGAAACTTCATTTTTAAACCTTGACAACAGTATATGCAGTTTATATGGGCATGATTAGTATGTGTATTTTGAGAAATTTGTAATGTAGTTTATATGTTGTCTTTTATATTGTGCAAATAGAGGCTTATAAGACCCTTTATGGGCACTGTTTGTAATTGTACGAATTATACAAATTATTTGTAGCCATGCATGATATTTGCACATTCTATAAGACCCTTATTCATTTTTGGGCATTTTATTATAACTGTCAATTGTGGTTATAAATAGTGTGTAAAATTATTACACTAACAAATTGGTTTGCAGTTGCACTTGGTGAACAATTTGTAGTGATTGGCAGATGCACCATTTTTGAGATGCGACATTTGAGCAAGCAGTGTGTTTCTATCCACAATGTGGAAATGAGTAGATATTTGTTTTTCACTGACATTTCAAGGATTCAATTTTAATTTTTGATCGTTAATATGATATGTTTTAGTGATGTTTTTGCAAAAGCATTTTTAATGGAGACCACGCTTTTGGGGTCCAAAAGTGCTTAGTGGGGAGGTTTGATCTAGGTGGATCTCTCCATTTAAAAAAAAAAAGTTCCATATTTTGATAAAAATGATTGCACAACATAGAGCTCGTCAAGAGCTTTCCGATGCTTTTCATGGTTCAAAAAACGGAGTTCGAATGCTCAAGATATGGTCATTTGAATATTTATCAAAAAAAATCACTTGTGACATTTAACACATGATTCCAAAATGTATCGACATTTGGACCTATCAAAGGTTGACACATAGCATAGTTGAGGAATGACAAGTGGACCAATCTCTATTTGACACATGGCAAATAAATACGGGGCAAAAAATTTTGTTAAGTGTTTTATTTTTTTGCATATGATAGTTAACATTTTCAAATAGAAATAGGCACCAAACTTCCATGCCATCCACCAAACACTCCACTAAACATGCATCCAGGTGTTTTACTAGCTAGGTGGCAGCCAAAGTTGGCACCCAAATGCTAGGCGTTTGAAAACTTCAACAAGTTTTCTATTTTAAGCATTAAAACAACCTCTCCCAACAAATGTGGGACTATTTCCTTGGTCAAAGCATGCCCATGGAGGAAGGACTCCCTTTCCCACATCCCTAGTCACCTAGAATGGAGGAAGAGGGTTTGGAACTTGAGACCTAGCACCTAAAAGGCTAAGGTCTTGACCGCTTCAGCCACGGTGGTTGAAATGCTATGAAAGGGAGTAATTTTTACTTGTATTGACATGGATTTCTGAATATATTTTATTTTTAAGAGGCCGAGAGCTAGATGGAAGCTTGGAGATAGCTACCAAATGGAATTTTCTCCAATATCCGACCTTGTACATAGTAAGCCTTTCTAATTATGTTTTGTAATTAAAAAGAGAATGTTACTATTATTATTTAAATATACCAATAGATTGAATGAAGGACCAAAGCAATTTCGGAAGGGGATTGAAGACTAAGGAAGGATTCCATGTGATCGAGCTTGAGTTTATCAGCGAAGGTGGAATTCTTGGATAGAGATCAGGATTGAGGGAAGTTGTGTAGCATTTCAGGAATTTGTAAACCATTTGTTGTGTAAATTTAATAGAAAAAATCCTCACTATTGGGTGAACCCAGAGATGTAGGTAATCAATGCCGAACTCCGTTATCAATTTCATGTGGTAATTTGTCATGATTGCATGTTTTATTTTCAAGTATTCTGATATTTAATTAATCAAGAGCTCATGCAATATTTGAAAAATTGACAAATTATGACATTTAATTTTTAAAACAAAATTTGGTTTTATTGTTGAATGGAAGATATCAGTCTTTTGACAATTCTAATCCAATTCGATAATCGAGAATACTTTGCCAAACAATTTCAAGTTATTTTGAGTATTTTTGAGAATTTGTTAAGTTTTAAGAAATTTAGAATCCGTACGTTTAAAACTTCACTTTGAGTTATCCAGTGGTGTTTACGAATCACGGGGTCAACCAAGAAATTATTATAACTGGTTACAAATTTAAAAAATGATTACACATAATTGATTACCCCTAGGTATAATAAACTTTAATAGTTTCTATATTGACCTCAACCCAATGATTTAATAATAATCAAAGCACTACTTAAGGTTTAAACAAAATTTGCCAAGGCTTCACCCCAAAAATGTTACACAAGCAAAAATTCAAGTTTATTACTCCATAAAACAACCCATGGTAATTAAACATGCATCCATTTCTAAATGAAAATAAAAATTTCATTCAACAACCAAAAACCCCAAATATATTCCAAAAGAACATTCATATACTAATGAGGAAGAACAAAATGTCTCATACAAGATAAGGAGGGTACAATGACCAGTTTGCATGCAAAATCAAATTATCCAAACCAGGCAATGGGTGAAACTAGTATTTAATACACATACATACATACATACACACACACACATATATATACATACATATATGTGTATCTGTGTGTGTGTGTGTGTGTGTGTGTGTGTGTGTGTGTGTGTGTGTGTGTCTATATATATATATATATATATATATATATATATATATATATATATATATATATATATATATATATATGGGGAGAAAAAGGGAGAAATAATAAAATCTAATTTCATTTTAGAAAAGCCCTTCTTTATTCAAGTAAAATATACACATCGCCTCACATAAGTAAAATGGGTATGGTCACAATATTTATGGTGGGGAGAGAGAAAAAAGGGTAGTGTTGCATTAGATGCTCATCTGTAAGTCTCACAACTTAAGTTGATCATGTAATGTACTTATGAAGATAAAACCCTACTCATCTTTTTGAATATAACTATAAAACTAACTCAATAAAATACAACAAGACTTACTTGGAGATAATAGTTGAATGCATAAAGACTATGTGTAAGAAGGAATAAGGCTATGTAAAATAGGTTGAGCTTCAAAAGAGAGAGATATAGGGTTTTTTGTTGCATTGCCACCAATTCCTTCACTTCACCCCCCGAAACTCCTCCTTCTCCAATACCTCCCCCTTATTTTCCCCACCCACCATATACCTTCCTTACTCCCCTAACCTACTCCTTGGAACTCCCTACTAACTAACTAGGCATCCCACAAAATAGATCGACCCACCTACCAAAGCATGAGCAAGGCATCCTTCATTTAATTTCCTCCATTCATTTCTACAAAGAGAGAAGAAAAAAACCCAACCACTCACCCCCAAAAAATTAAAAATATACCATCCATAATCAATGTGCAATCAAAGTAAAATCCATTAATTAATATTTTTATTCGAATCCACATGGGTCGATCCATACTCCTTACCAACCCAAACATCCAATTAAATTCACATGGGTCAATTTTATATTGGGTGATATGAATATAGATATTTTTATAAGTATTAATAATTTTAACCAAGTATAGAGTTTTTAAGAGATGGGCCTGAGATATGGATATATAAATATAATCCCTTTCATTTTCATATATTTATGTATGTTTATATTTATTTTTTTAAATAAATTTTTGAAATGGTTAGAAAGTCTTTTCCTTTTAAATCATGGAGCCTCTTTCTTTTAGTTTTTCTTAAGCTAATAAATAGGTTTAAGGTCACTTTTGTTGGAAACATGTTTTAAATTTTTTTTGTTTTTTTATTTTTTTAATCTGCTTTATTTTGTTGTATTTGATGTGGTAAATTTGATTTTAAATACCAAAATAATATTTTTTATTTTACTCCAAACTTTCTTTATGTGCATGTATGAAAGTTTAGATTTGGACTTGAGAATTGTTATTATTTGTTGGAGATATTGTAATATTGGGTTGGGGAGATGTATAAGGAAAATTTTACGGAAATTCTACCTTCTCTTATATGGATTGTATCGTTCCACTTATTTTAGATTTGAGTAATTTGTGTTATCACCTTGAAAAGACAATTTTAATATGAAAATGTTATTTCATTACCTTTTTTTTATACACATGTCTATTATTTTTATATGGGTTTTCCTCCTTTATTAATGGTAATTCATTATTGGAATAACTCATTTGTTTTTATTTTCTTGTTTTTTGAATTGGAGGAAAAATAAAAGGATGTAAATACTCAAAGATTAAGTTTAAAGGTCTAATTGAAATATCATGTACCGTCTTCTTAATTTGATTAACTTAATTTTTTCTTTAATTATTTGCTTTAATATTAGTAGGCTTATTTTTAGAGGTGGGAGGTATATGCTTGTGGGTGTCTACGATTTTCAATCTAACCATAGGAAAAGGCTAAGATCTAAGCCCAATATTTCTTGATCAAATTGGTAATTACATTTGTGGAACTTGGTTTTAGGAGGTTTTTAAATATTGTGATTCTTTATAAAACTTACAGAACTTTTTTATATGATTAATAATATATTATATAATATAAATATATTAATAAAATAAATTTGAAAGAATATATTAAATTATGAATAAAATAAATTTGAAATAATATATTATATAATATAAATTTATTAATAAAATATACAATCTAATATCCTCTTTTATAAATAAAATATTATTTTTTCATTTATGTAAATTTAGTACGTAAAAAAGTAAAAAAAATGTTAAATATAATTATACTTAAAGTAATTGGAAGCTTAGATTAGTATTTTATTGTACATTATATTGAAATATTATCAGTATGTTTACATAGAATAAAGTCTAATAAGTGGTTGTTCTATTTTTGAAATTCAATCTAAAAAAACATATTAAAAAAAATATTTATAATTAAATTTTAAATATAATATATTTTATGTTAAAAATTATTTAAAGATCAAAATCCCATATTTCCTTTGAAAATGATTTGTAAACTACCATTTTTTTCTATAATTAATTCTATAAATTTATACATCAAAATATCTCAAACCATTTTTATAGATAAATTATTAAATTACTTATATTCTATAAATTTATCTAATGTTTATAATTAATTATTTTTAATTTAAATAATTGAATAAAAATATTTTTGATGTAAAATTTTTTACATATAAATAAATGAATAATATAATATATTATATTATAATAAAAAGGGGGTGACTAATTAAATGTGGGTAATTTGGTAAAGTGGTTTGGTTATTTCAATTCTTATCTAGATTCAAATCTTATTAACATATGTGAGGTTGGATGTGGCCTTCATTGGTGTTGTGAGGTTAGATGTAGTTATTCATTAGTATTCTTGGACTGGTTGTTATCATTGTTAGCATTCTCAAATTAATTATAGTTGTTTTTTGTATATCATACATGTGGTAGATGATCACTTGGGGATGTGGGCTTGCGATTGTGTCACAAACTAGTTCGTAGTTCCATTCAAAAGCAAATATCAATCAAAAAGGGTGGGGGGGGTGGGGAGGGGGGGGGGGTGTGGGGACATATAATGGCATAACATGTTCATGAGGGTCTTAAAAAAATAATTGGTGGTATTCAAAATATTTTGGGGCCCTTAAATTTTTTGAAAACAATTTAAAACCTGGCCTTAGTTGCATGTTATATTTTTATATTTTAAAATCGAAGCTTGTAAGATATTTTTGAAATAATTTTGGGACTCAATATTCCATGCAAAATTATTAATTAAAAAAAAAGCTTAAGAGGTAAAGGGGGGCCATTGATGGTTATCAAATATTTTTGGTATTGAATTATTTTTCATCTATTTGGACAAGGAAGTGGAAAGGTGGTTCCTAAGGAAACCGCTTTGAAAATAAATACCAGTCATTCAAGAAATATTTATAAATATTTTAACTAAAAAATATATATCTTTAGGGCTATTGGGTAGCAATTAATGGTCATAGAAAACTTTTTAGTATATAATTTTTTCCCCTATGTCAAGGTTAATTTGGTTTCAAAGGGATTATGAAAGGTTAGGAAGCCTTGTAACCTTTCAAACAATTCATCAACATAATTAAAAAATTAAATAAAATAATAATAACTTTCAAGTCAAAGGATAACAATGTTTTGTCTATATATATTTTTAACTGTGTAAAGCCTAGAAGCCTTCTACAAACTTTTTTACAATTTGGGGCACCCAATAATTTTTCAAACCACACAAAGAGTACATTATAAAATAAAAATGGAACTCTTTTAAAATTAGGTTAGAATACATGAAAGGATTGGAAATTTCATTAGTGGAGGTAAAGAAGAGGTAAAGACTATGGATAAATCTCCCTCTAGATTCTCAAACCCTCTTTTTAAATTTTGGTATGTAACTAAATATGTTCATGATGCCACATCATAGCCAAAGAATGTCAGATGCCAACTTTTGAGTCACACCAACATTTTCCATGTTGTACTATGAAATATTTGTGAATTTTGAATGTTGCGTGTTAATACATGAACATATTTACTAATGTATGGTAGTAACTTTATCAGGTTAATAGAATGTAAGAATTGTAAATTTCAAGGAAGAACTCGGAAGGAAAAAAGGTCATATAAGTTGGTGAGATCTTCCATATAGAATGTTTTATCATGAGATGCCATGCTATATATTATATATTCACAAGCAAATTAATGAGCACAATTTTTTTTAATTTGAGCCATTAATTTTATACAGTCATTCCTTATCTTAGATATAATTTGTTTTCTTAAATTTTTTTATGCTTTTCATAATATAATCCTCATCCATTAATTAGAAGTGATCATGTCACATGGACTGTCGATATGAATATTGGTAAGTTGTAACTTTTCATTAAATTTAAAATAAATAAATAATCATCATTTTATCTACATATCTTTTTACAAATAATTGTCAACTGTGGAAAAATAAAATTCAAGTTTTTAATTCTTTAAAATGTTGAGAAAATTCAATTAAAATCAAATGAAATAATTATTTAAAACATATAAATTAAATTACTTCAAAATTAAAAAGTGTGAAATTTAAGAATGCATGGTGATCATTATGTAGACACCATAATTCATGGAATGAGGCATTTAAAATCTACCTTTAAAAGTAATTTGTGGTATTTACCTATTTGGGGAATTTAGAAGGTTGTTTTGATCACTAATTCAATGAATTTTTAGATTGAGAGGTTATTTTGTTATTGAAAACCATTTTTCTTTAAATTTTTACAAGGTATTTTTGATGTTTAAACACATGGTATTGGTTTTAAAAAGGAAATTAACATAAAAATAGATAAGGAGTATGCATGTTTTTGATTTATATATTCAATTTTACCTTTTGTGGTCTTGAGAATGATCTTATACTTGTAAACTAATATTTATGAATCCTTCACCCTTGTTCATTCATATTTATTCAAGCTCTCACGAGGTGATTTAAAAGAAGAAAAAATAGAGATGAAGTGAATTTCAAGTAAGATCAAGAAAGCTCAATTATTCATATAAAGGCAATTTTAAAATCCATTTGAGTTTCCAAGATATTTTCTGCAAACTCATTACACAAATTTTGTCTTAGTAAAAGGTGGACTGAGAGACTTTAACTTGGCACCTTATTTTCCCTCTTTGTCAACTCACCCTTCTTTGAAAAACTTGTAGTTTACATTTGTTTCACTTTACTTATATTTTCTATCTTTTTGTAATGTCTAAATCAACATAAATGACATTAAAATATGAATTTTAATGCATCACACTATTTCTATGTTAGATTCAAAATATGAGGACATCATGGGCATAAACTTTTGATGCATCAATATGTAACAGTTCTATCACAGTATAAGATATGAGGGAAGAAATGTACTCACAATGTGAATTTACCACTATGGATTGCATCAAGATGTGACCTTTCTCATTTTCATGAAATCTTCCAACATTGTGATTACATCTATGGAACACTATAATCCCAAAAAGTGAGGAGTGTTTAATTTAAAAAAATGAGCTAGTTCTCTTGTTTAATATTGAATTCATTGAAGACACTTTTAGAATCTCAAATTATGAAGAAAACATTGAGATCAGTAAAGAGTCTTCTCAGAAGATATGAGATAAGGATGGTCTTAAATGTTCCAAATTCATGAATAAACATTGGATGGTTATCAAGTGATCCAATGTCAAGATATTTCCTAAAGAATTTCCATGAGGTGACTTTTGGCAAGAAGTAGACAACATCATCACTCTCCTAAGTGAAGTGTTTAGAATCTCATCAAGACATTACTTTCAATCATGGAAGTATGGTTCATATATGTTATCCTTCATGACAAATAATTCATTGATTAGTTTAAAATCATAATCGATGTTATGCACAAATAACTCCTAAATGTTAAAATGACATATTATTTATACATGACCTCATACTTGTCATAAAATGTAACTAGAATAAAACTATTCATATTCCTAGAGACCATTGAGGTTATGGCTCCAAGACCAAATAGAGTGTATCACTTCTATGCTTAGCTCAAGATCAAATCCCATGTGAAACATGATAGGACATTCAATGACGTCCTCTTCTGCATGATTAGGATTCATAAATCATTGTCTTACATAATTTTAATTCCACTTGTGCCAAAGAAGGATGGTATATGAGGTTGTGAATTAATTAAAAAAATATTAGCAAGATTAAAGAGAAGAACTATTAACCTTATCTAAACATTAAGGCATTTTTCTTCCACATCCATGATGTAGAAGTATTTTCCAAATTGATCTTAACTTTGGGTATCATCATATTCATGTCAAACTTCTAGATATTCATAATATAATCTTAAAATCAAAGGAAGGATTGGTTGATTATTTGGTATTTCCTTTTAGGTTAACTCATGTATCAAATTTATTCATTGAGATTTAGAACAACATCCTCAAGCCCTTTAACCATGATTTTTTTTAATATACCTTGCTAACTTCCTAATCTTTAGAAAACATGGGATGAACATCTACACTATGTTGAACTAGCGTTCACATTTTATAGAAAGAAATTTTTATGATAACATGAATAAATGTTAATTATATATGAAAGAGATAACATTTTTGGGATACAATACACACAAAAGGAGTACATGTGTGAAATTGACCAAGACTGAAGTCATATAGGAATGGGAAACACCAAATAACTTTACATAGATTTAAATCTTCTTGAAATAATAAAATTGTACACGAGATTTGTGTTTAATTTTTATCCTTTGAACCATGATAGAAAATAGTAAAACCAAATAAATTTATCATCTAGTTAGTTTCACAAAAAATATAATTCGATGAACTAAAATTCAAACTCTATTTTGTGCTATTACTTGTGTTACTTGACTATAAATTTAAAATTTCATATAATTCATTTGACAAGAAAATTAAATATCAAAAATGGGTATTAACAACACAAAAAATTCTAGAAAAGAGTTAATTTATACTATAATAGATCACACAACATATGATTAGAATCAAAGATACCTTTAGAGTATATCCTTACATCAGATGATGAGGGAATGATTATGGATGATGATTGATCATGAGCGTCAATGATAAAGTGATGAGCAATGGGGATGGTCAATGAGAGAGTTATTAGGGTTAATGATGTATGAGGAAAGAATTATTATGGATTATGAGGAATGAGTAGGGAGTGATTAGGGATGATCAGGGATTGTGATATTCAATGAAGGAGTTATTAGGGATGATAAGTGAGTTATTAGATATGATGAGAGATAATTAAGTTTAATGAGGTAATCATTAGGGATAAAGAAGGATGAGGAGTGAGTGATTATGGATTATTACATATGAAATATAAGTGATTAGGGATGAGGAAATAGTGATTAGGGAGATGAGTGATGAGGAAGGAGTGATTAAGAATGTTGAGGGATGGTGAGGGTCAATGATGGAGTAAATAGGGATGATGAGGGAGTGATTATAAATAATGAGGGATAGTGAGATTAAATAAGGGAGTGATTAGGGATAATGTAAAATGAATAGAGAGTGATTATGGGTGATGAGGGATGATTCAGGATGAGGGAGGGATGATGAGCAAGTGAAATTAATAAAAAGTGGTCATTTAATGTGTGAGGGTTATCAATATGACCTATGTTGCCCCAATCATACCACTTTGGATCAATTTTAAAGTGAGTGGTTTGAAATCATCAATTTTAACAAACTTAAGACTCCTAAAAATTCTAGGAAGCAATCTAAAAGGCATAAAAATTAATAATGACTATATGTTTTTAAAAAAATAGAATTTAATTACAAAATTTATGTCCTAAAATCCCTAGGCTTAATACTAAGACCCTAAGAATGGCTAAGTACTAACAAAATTAAAATTTGAAATTATTTTTATACATTATAAGGTGTTTGGTTGTGAGACCAACTCTATTAGATGCAAAGTTACCCTAATTTATTATATTTACTAAAATAAATTAAGGTATAACAAATTTAAATGTAACAATATAAATTTAAACTTAACATTTATTGTAGTAAGTATTAGCTTCAAGTAAATA
>JARHVA010000076.1:0-27500 GCA_037957365.1 Torreya grandis
ATCGGTCATTTTATGACATGAAAGTACCCATGTAAGAGTTGGTACCTTATTCATTTAATGGGTTGGTGTCAATTTTAGGAAAAAGGAAATTGACTCTCTTTTTATTTCAAATTCTTGGTCATTTTAGGTTGTTCATTTGAGTGGGGGAAGATTGAAGTGGAGAGGATAAGCGGAAAAAGGAAATTGACTCTCTTTTTATTTCAAATTCTTGGTCATTTTTAGGTTGTTCATTTGAGTGGGGGAAGATTGAAGTGGAGAGGATAAGCTTAGAGAAGTTTGGAAATGATAAGGTTAGAGGTTGGATTCTTATCATTATTATTTTGATATTTTAAAATGCTTAATAAATTAATAAACTTACCTCCCCCCTTCTCTCTCTCTCTCTCTCTACTCTCTCTCTCTCTCTCTCTCTCTCTCTCTCTCTCTCTCTCTCTCTCTCTCTCTCTCTCTCTCTCTCTCTCTCTCTCTCTCTCTCTCTAAGATTGAAGTGGAGAGGATAAGCCTAGAGAAGTTTGGAAATGATAAGGTTCATTATTATTTGATATTTTAAAATGCTTAATAAATTAATAAACCTTACCTCCCCCCCTCTCTCAAAAACTACTAGCTGAATGGAATCTTCTAATTTGGAGTTATTTTATTTATTGAATAAAATGTTTTCTCTCTTCCTTCCAAACATAAGTATAAAATAAATCTTATTATTTTATTTTATTATGAGGAAAATTATTTTCTTCCTTTCCTTCCGCTCCTCTCTCCTTGAGACAAAGATTAAAATTTTAGAGTGATAATTCTTCAATTTATATTGTTTATGTTGTAAAAAAAATGTGGATTTTGAATTGCTAGAAAGGATTGATATCCTTCTCTTTATTTCTTTATATTAAAGAAAATTAAACGAATACCTCTTCTTCTCTTGAACTCCTAAAGAAGATCTATATTAGAAATGTAAATTGAATATTTGGAAATGAAAATGGATTATTGGTGTTTGTATAGTTTCTTGTGAGAAAAATGATATATCTCCCTCTCTCATCCATTTATACCAATATCTCTCTTGAATTTTTATAAGGAAGTGAATAATAAAATTGTACATTTTGTACTTATACATTGAAAAAATCAAATGGGTGAAAAATTCATTATTTTTCATGTTATCATAAATTGTAAAGTGTAAACCAATATGTTTAAATTCATTTGACACACTTGAAAATGCATATATTATGTAAACCATGAATGTTTGATATTTGTATCTCCCTCTCTCAAAAATATCATCTAAGAAATGAAAGTAATAGTGAAAATTAACTATTTTCTTAAGTTATATGCTAAAAAAGAAGCTATGATACTTTTTAATTTTATGTTATGATATTTAAAATAAATGAAGATTTGACATCTCCTTATCTTCCCAAATATTCTCCCTTTTATTGAAAAAATTGTATTTGTAGTAAATCTTATTGCTTTTAAAATTATGGATCTCAAACCTAAGTTAACATAAATTTATTTGCCCCCCATAGTATTCATATTATTATATGAAAATAATTGAGTAAGGGGGTCAGGATATCCAACCCACCCCCACATTCCCTTTTATTAGTATCCTGCAAGCTAGTCACGCCTTATGCAACATGGCCAATAACCCATGACCACAACCAAAGGCTTGCATAGCCCTATTGACCTTCATGGTATGATATATAATAATAATAGATAAATATTATTATATATTGGAACAATAAAATAATGGATTTTTATTTGCATATATATAAACTCAGAATGTGTTTGTGTGTGTTATACACACACACACACATTCTGAGATATATATATATATATATATATATATATATGTATGTATATATATATATGTATATGTATATATATATATGTATATATATATATATATATATATATATGTATGTATACATATACATATATATATACATATATATATATATACATATACATATATATATATATATATATATATATATATATATATATATATATATATATATATATATATGTATGTATGTATGTATACACACACACACACATCAAAATGTGTGTGTGTGTGTGTGTGTTATACACACACACATTGTGATACACACACACACACACACACACACACACACATTTTGATATATATATATATATATATATATATATATATATATATATATATATATATATATATATATATATATATAAGAATGTGTGTGTGTGTGTGTATAACACACACACACATTCTTATATATATATATAGTGGTTGAATATATAAAAACAAGGATTTAAAAAGATAGTGTAAATTAATATTATAAGTATAATGAATATATACATCAACAATAATAATCGCTATTAGTGTAGATTTTCACCTTAGGTTTTTAATACACTTGTATAATTCACCATGCTTAGGTGGATATTTGGTTATTTAATCTGATTTATGAGGTCATTTAGTTTCACACCCATATGTGTAAATTGTGGTCAAATGGGTTGGTAAGGATGCCTTGTCATACCCCAACCAATGTTGACTTATCTCTTGCACATGGGTTTACTATTCATTTGGCAATTGACTAGTGTTCACATTTCTAAATGGATGTGGCTTCATGTCTCTTCTCATCCTATTTAATGGCATGCTATCCTTTATATTTGGTGAGGTTTGAGAGCTATTGATCTTGTGTGTATTAATGGAAGTTTGGACCTATCTCTTGTCTTGTGCAACATTCTTGCTTTGTGATTTCATCTTGATTTATCCTCATTGTGATGTGCACCAACTTTGTCTCATGTGATCATTTTACCATTACATTCACATTATTCGTACTAGGATCAAATTATGATATGGTATCAGATCCAATCTGATAAATGTTTGTCTAGTTTTTATTTACTGTTAAGCTTTTATTTTATTTTCTTGTATTTTAAGGAAATTTTTTAGAGGGTTTGAAAAACAAATCTGGGAGCTTCAAAAATATCAAATCTACTAGAGCATACAGTATTAGCTATGTAAGGAAGTTATTTACAAACTATTTTTGTTTCATTGTTAACCAAGGCATTGTGTCATACAAGATTGTAATTAATAAATTAGAACCAAGAGGGTTCTTTGTGCATGTTAGCGAGCTCTTAGGAGAAGATTCTACTCAAGGGAGACATATGACCTAATCTCTAAAGTTTCTTATACATGTCACAACCATGGTGACATTTTAGGATTTTATACAACCTACTCAAGACTCATGACCACCTTTGAACTGCCCAATCCATTTTCCACATTCACTATTCCTATGTTGAGACCTAGAGTCCTCAATAACATCACTATTCATGGCCTTCTCAAGGTAGACATCTCCTCTCAATCCTTCCACATTTGAAATACGCCTTCCACATCCAGATCTAAGGCTACCCTTACTGTCCTTCAAAGAAATACGTTTTTTTTTTTTTTTTTAAAAGGGTAGAAATTTATTTTGAATCAAATCACTTTAAAAAAAATATAACGTATTATTTAGTTTCAAAAGTCATAAATGTCATTGAATTTGAATAAAGGGTAATTTTTTAAAAAAAGTGGTGGGGGCTCATTATAAAAAAAGGTATTATTTTTATTTTTTTTTCTATAAAATAATTTAATATTTGTAGGATTTAACTCTTAATAGGTATCTTTTGAGAGTCTTTTTTAATTTTTTTAATAAAAATAATAGATTGTAGACATTTTTTATTTTTTTTGTGAAAAAATAATATTATATTATGAGCATTATAATTGAAAAAGATGATAAAATTTATTATTGGGGATAGTCTTCATATTTTTGCTAGACAAAGATCAAAGGGCGAGGCCTAGTTTGGTAGGTGGCCAAACCCCCTCGCATTTAAAACATTAATTTTCTCTCATTTCCTCATTATTGTGAAATCTTCTTTAGATGCATTATCAGTAGATCCTGATGTCCTCATCTTATTTGAAAAAAATTGTCTTTTTGACTTGTACTAATTACTCTAAACATACTATAAGATGTGTATGACATCTTTTGAGTGTGCATTTACAACATTTGGGGAGGGTATTTTTTGTTGATAGTTCAGGGGGTGTACATTTTTTATGTTAATCCTTCATTTCTTCTTACACTTTCATCTTTGTAACAAATAAAAACTTGCACTTCTACAACTCAACTCAACACTAAAATAGATTCAAGTTTAATCAACCCACTAACTCTCTTTAACTATCATGAATGCAAAATTAAGATGAAAATCATTTTGAGGAGTAAGTGTTTGTATAGGATAATCATGGTGATGAAACTAAACCTAGTATAGATGCAGAGATAGTTAAGTGGTATAACTATAATGATGAATCCTATCGCTGTTGTGTCTTTTTGTAGCACCTAATTTCTTATTTCACTTAGAGTCTGCCAAATCACCCCATGATGCATAGACCATTCTAAGAAATCTATTTGGGGCAAAAGATATGATGATAGGTTAGGATCTTATGAATGAACTCATTATTATAAGTCCTTGCAACTTTGACACCCTTCAAGGTTTCTTCACTAAGTTCAATTCCTTAATATTGTAGTTAAAAGAATGTGGGATAAAAAAATAAGATAACCAACTTGTTCTTTCTATACTCTCTAAACTAGGTCCTGAATATTTATTATTTGTCTCCACTTTCCATGCCACTAAAAGTGATTTAAGCACTACATGGAAAATACCCTCTTTAGATGTTTTAATTGCTGAATTAATAAGGGAGCAAGACAAGTTGACTAGATGGGCACATTGAAGTCCACAAAACCTCAATCCCTAATTGTTGGGAATAGGAAGCAAAGACTTTAAACAAAAAGAAGAATAAGAAGAATAAGGATAAAGAGAAGAAGAAAGAATCAAGATTTTCCAAAACTAACACTGAAGCCTCCTCTTCCAATGGTCAACCTAAAAAAGAGAAGGCTAAGTGTACATACTAAAAGGAAAATGGGCATGATGAACATAAGTGCATGAAGAAGCAAATAGATCACCTAACTCATCTCCTAAAAAAGAACAACATAGGTGTTCCTGAGTCCATCAAGCATAATTCATCTACCCAAGATTATATTAAGGCAAAGGGTAAATAGAAAGAGAAAGAAAAGGGTATGCTATTATAGCAGTTATAGCTTCAACACCTTTGTGGGTTATTGACTCAAGTGCTTCTCACCACATGGACTCCTCACTAGTTGATTTTTATTCCTTAGAGCATTTAGCATGTATTTGATTAGTTTGGGTGATGACACTTATATATTAGTTATAAGGAGAGGGTCTATTGAAATATAAGGAGTAACATTCAATAATGTTCTAAGTGTTCCTTCTCTTTCAACTAATTTCCTATCCGTGTATCAAATCACTCACATTGATAAAGGCATGAGAGTTGAGTTTATACCAAATTCAGTTATCATCAAGGAGTTACATAATGATTCTACAGTAGTAGTGGGTAGGGCATATCATCAAGCCATGTTATACACCTCACATTTTCACCTAATTCTTCTCTAACTACATTATTGATTCATTCAAATGGAATTATCAAATTATGGCATGAGCGGTTTGGCCACATTAACTAGTAATACCTTTAACAACTTATCAAAAATGACATGGTCATAGGCTTACTTTGAGTCTAATTCTCTAAGGGACTTTGTGAGGGTTTCTTTCTTGGAAAGCACCCCAAAGAAAAATTTGACAAAGGAAAATCTTAGAGGGCTTCAAAAGCATTGGAGTTAGTTTGCATTAATGTATCTAGGCCTTTTTATAGTCTATCATTTATAAGGGACAAATACATTCTCACTTTCATTGATTATTTATTGAGATATTCATGGGTCTACTTCCTTAAACAAAAGTATGAAGTGTTTGAATATTTTCAAGAATTCAAGGCACTTATTGAGAATTAATCTGAGAAATCCATTAAGTTTATTTGAATTGACAATGGAGGTGAATATGTCATCAATATATTTGATTAGTTTTGCACCATAGAGGGGATTGATTTACAATGGACAGTTACTTATAGTCCTTCACAAAATGGAGTTATAGAATGCAAGAATAGATCCTTGAAAGAGATGGTCACATTTATGATTCACTCTAACTCATTTGCACCTTAGTATTGGTTCAAACCCATTAATTATTCTTGTTATATTTAGAATAGGGTTATTCACAAAGATTTGAAAGGAATAACTCCCTTTGAAGATTAACATGGAAGAAAACTTGATGTTGATAAATTTAAGGTTTTTAAATCTCCAGTTATGACACATATACTAAATAAGAAATGCAAATCTATGAAAACTTAGTCTAGGTGTTACATCTTTGGAGGTTATCCATATGGTGTTAAAGGGTACCACCTTCTACATCTAATTACACATGAATTTTTCATAGAGAGAAGTGTTAACTTTTATGAGAGTACCAAAGAATCTACACTTGAAAATTCTTATCTTTCATTGGATTCACTTAGAATTGATGATTCTTCTTTTGAATCAGATCATCTATAGTATGTTTCTAAGCTAGGATCTTTTTGTTCTTATTCTAGTTTTAAAAATGAGGATAGTGATGAGGAGTCTTCTACATCCACCTCTAGTCATGTTTCAAAAATGAGGATTCAACACCTGATTCATCCATATCTAGGTTCATTTAGGCCAAGAAGACACTTCAAAGTGTAGGCACTTGGGTATGGGATCTAATAAATGACATACATACTCAAGTAGATTATTATAGTGGTTCATATGCCTTCTTTACTTTAGTTTCAGATCCACAAACATTCTGAGAGGCTTCTGGCATACATGAGTGGGAAGTGCTATGTAGGACTAATATTCTTCCTTAATCAAAAATCAAATTTTATATTTGACTTCACTTCCTAAAGGAAGGAAGATGGTTTGATGTAGGTGGATATATTAGAATAAGTTTATAGTAGATGGGTCAGTTGATAAGTACAAGGCATGATTGGTTACCAATGGTTTTTCATAGCTAGATGGCATTTATTACTTAGAGATCTTTTCACTTATTGTAAAGATGACTTTAATCTAACTCATACTAGCTACAACCATAACACATAGTTGGGATGTGTACCAGATGGATGTGAAAAGTGCCTTTCTTCATGGAGACCTTAAGGAGGATATCTACATGAAGTAGCCACCTGGGTTTGTTTAGGATTTAGTTTCAATTTTTAGACTTAGGAAATCCATCTATGGCCTCAAATAGCCCCCTCAAGCTTGGTATGCCAAGATGGATTCCTTCTTCCTTACTTTAGGTTTCACTATGTGTCATTCAGACCCAAATGTATTCTTATTGTGGAAAGATGATTCTTTATTGATATTGGTCCTTTATGTTGATAATCTTTTGATCATCAAGAGATCCTCATCATCCATTACAATGGTGAAGACATATCTACATGATATATTTACATGATAGACTTGGGTCCTTTGCACTACTTCCTCAGCATTAAGATTTCATTGTCTAATTTAGGAATTTCACTTGCATAACCCAAGTATGCTCTCAATATTCTATCTTAATTTCACATGGTTAATTTTAAGCCATCTCTAACTCCTTTTCTATCAAGAGTTAAGCTTGAGGCTGATTATTCTATACCTTTGGTCAATGCCACTCAATTTTGATATCTTATTGGTAGCCTCATCTAGCTAACTCATACTAGGCTTGACATTTCATATGCATTGGGAATTGTCTCCAAATTCATGTAGGAACACCATGAGTTACATTAGAAAGTAGCTAAGAGTATTTTGTACTGCATCTAGGGTTTTTATAGATTTGAGATTCAATATAGATTTGGCATAAAGGTTGACTTGGTTGGTTTTATAGATTTCAACTGGGCTGGCAATACTCAAAATCACAAGTCTACTTAAGGTTATAGTTTTTCCTTAAGATCTAGGCCTATCAGTTGGTCTAGAAAGAAGTAAAATGTTATTTATATCATCCATAGATGTAGAATACATGGGAGTTATTAACATAACTATTGAGGCTATTTGGCTTTAGGGTATTCTATCTGAGTTTGAAATTCTTATCAAAAAATCTAACGTCATCTATTGTGACAACCAGAGTACTATACAAATATGCAAGAATTTGGTTCAACACTAACAAACCAAATACATTGAGATTCCTATGAGTTTTATCTAAGAGCTTATTCATGGTCATTGCATTGACTTGAGTTTTTTATAGTCTTTAGAGATGTTTACAAATATATTTACCAAACCCTTCACCAAGATCAAATTCATTCATCTATGATCTCTTCTTAGGGTGAGGTCTAAATTAAAAATAACATCATCTTCAGGGGGGATTCTAGCCTCTTTGCTTCTTTTATGTCTCTCTTTTGGGGAGAATTTTTTTCCCACTAGGTTTTCTCTTTTTTATCCACTTTGTGAGAGCTTGCTTTATCCTCGGGTACTTGATCAGGCCTCGTTATTGGGACCCAATTCTACTACCCACCTAAGCTACACTTAAGGGGGGTGTTAAAGTTTATTTTTCAACTTAGGTTTTTTATAAACTTTTATTATTCATTATGCTTAGGAGGATATTTGGTTATTTAAGGTGATTTATGAGGTCATTTAGTTGCACACCCACATGTGTAAATTGTGGTCAAATGGGTTGGTAAGGATGCCTTGTCATTCACCAACCAATGTTGACTTATCTCTAGCACATGGGTTTACTATTCATTTGGAAACTGACTTGTGTTCACATTACCAAATGGATGTGTCTTCATGTCTCTTCTTAGACTATTTAATGGCATGTTCTCCTTTGTATTTGGTGAGGTGTGATAGGTATTACTCTTGTGTGAATTAATGAAAGTTTGGATTTTGATCTTATCTCTTGTTTTGTGTAATATTCTTTCTTTTTGATTTCATCTTGCTTCAGTTTCATTGTGGTGTGCACCAAATTTGTCTCATGTGATCATTCAACCATTCAATTTGCATTACCCAGACTAGGATCAAACTTTGATAATGGCCACTAAGATTGTTTTGTTTCCTCTTGAGCTCATCCTTTACAAATCTCCACCAAAACAAAAAAACAAAAAGGAGAGAAATGAGGATAAAATATTTTATGTTGACTTTTTTATTATGTCTATAAATAAACTTGAGGAACACACTTAATCCTAGATCTAGTGGCGGATATCCATTCAATTCAATGTTGGAGATTTGACCCACCACCACTTAGGTCAAGTGGGAAAATTTTATGTTATTTGGATCATCTTAATATATTAATTACATTCCTAACCCCTTCCTTTGGATTTTTAGACTATTTTTGTAAACTTGAAAATTAATCCCTCTAAAAAACTCTAAATATTCCTTAACATGGATTATTATAAGAATTCCTAATGATTTTTTTTAAATTTTTAATAAAGAGGATCAATATTTGAGCAAATGATAAATATCAGTGTAGGGCCAAACTATACTTGAACTAATGCCTCTTTGAAACTTAAATCTATCAAAGACTATGATAAACCAAAGCATTTCAAAAAAATAACTTTTTTACTTCAAACTAACTACATTGGTGTTTTAATATTTTAAATTTAACAGTCGATTGATGATTTTGGAAATAGGTCACAAAGAATTTTTCTATAAGACAAGTGCTTAGACAACAAATGCAATTTGGAATGTTAAATAGAATTGTAATTTTCCTCATAATAAAAATATTCTAATGTTTAAAACATGCTTTCCATAGCTTAGAAAACACACCTTGATTCTTAAGAAAATTTATATCTTTTAGCGAGATTATACTATGGGGATTTTGTGCCCAATTCATCAGTTTCAAGTTGAGTGTGCTTAGCACTAATTCATGGTAGTTAGTGTTGTAATTTTTGGTTTAAATATATTATTATAGAAAATAAGTTAATTTAGGGATAATTTAATTTATTATAGGCTAAAGCATATATTGAATGTTAGTTCAATATTGAGGTTATGGATGTCTTATTTTGTTAAGGCCTTAGTTTCACCTTGAGAGGTCTTAGAATGGGAGTCCGGTTAGTGGCTATGTAGAACTTCCTTTTTTATTAAGATGTGTTTATATCACTTGGGTTTTATAAGTTTAAGTTTTTTCCATATACATGTTTATATGTGCCTTACAATCTTTGGTAGATCCCACTTACAATTGGGGCCCAATGAGTGGCAATTATGCTACCTATAAGGGGTAGCTAGGTTAGCTCAATCATGTGAATATTTTTTGAAGGCCAAGTGACTTCATGTTTAATCTAACACTCACTTAGGAATTGGTGAACTATATCTAGCCCTGATTTATATGTGAAGGGATAATTTTAGATATGTAGGCAACTTGGGGAGTGAGTGTGGGTAAATAGAGATAATCCCTAGGATGTTTCCTTAGTATGACACTAATGATTATCTTAGTGTGTTCTTGAAACATGTGCCTTAAAAAATAACCCTTAGAGTTTATTGTCAATTATAAATTATTCTTCCTTGCATATATGTATCCATCTAATTTATAATTATGTATTATACTCATATGTATAGGATATTTTGGGCAGTGACCCTATCTGCTTCATTTATAAGTGAGACCATTTTATTTTGTCTTGACATTTGTTAATGATAGAAAAATAATTTGGAAATGGATTTTAACCAAGTAGTACAAGAAAAATATTACTGAGATGTCTATATTATCAGATCAAAGGATGTGAGTTCCTTGTTAATTTGATCCTCATTTGTGCTCTTGTGTAATAGTATTTTTGGGTAATCATATGTACATTAAGTTGTATAAGTGTTTTTCATTAAGTGTAAATTTTTTAATTTTTCTTGGAGCTTATAAAAGCTCATTTGAGTGGCATTAGTTATCCCTTATTGTTTTAGAGTGTCAACCCTCTTTTGATGATAACATCTTGATGAGGATGCCATCACAAGGGTAAGGATAACTACATTAGACCCTAATTCTATCAAGTGGATATGTAGGCTATCCAAGTTATGATGGGGGCATTAGTTCTAGTCATAAGCTAGGTTAAGGTTGACTCATCCTTTCCCCTTACTTTAGTTAAGGTGCTCTAGTGAGACCCCCTTCTTTTGGTAGATTTAGGAGTTATAACTATTAACACTATGATTACTAGAGTCAATTATAATTATGAGATAAGTTGAATGTTTTAGATTTATTTGTTTGAATCACCTTTAGTGGCATTGATCAATTGTCACCATTATTGTAGTCATGTGAGAAAAATTAATTATAATAAGATAAGATAATAAAATAAATATGTGTGTCATGTTGAGTGTAGTTGATATTGTTATTAAGTTGATGTTCATATTAATTTTAATTTGTAATTTTTTTATTTCTTTTTATTTTTTAAATTCCATTTTTTTTCTTTGCTTTAGTTAAGTTTTATGATTCAATTTTTGGGCATGATATTTTCAATGTGAAATAATTTTTTATGTGACTTTTAGTCTCATATTTAGTACACCATATACCCTTTTTTGTGTCCTAAAAAGTACATATAGTTAGTTTATGCAATTGGGTATCTATATAGTATCCACACCTCCAAAAATAAAAAAATGATGTAGGATAATTTGGGTTCACTTGTAATCTTACATCAACTAAGAATTCTAAGTTTATAAAAAAAGTATTATGTAGTAGTTTTTTCAACTCTTTGCTTGTGTGAAATAATTTTGTTGTTTGTGTAGCTTTCATGTGCATATTTTGTTACTTATACACAATATGTTTGATGCATATAAATTATAACATGAAGTAAAGCTTAAGGGTTATTATTAAACTTTGAAAAAGTCCATTCTCGTGTTGCACAAATGAGAAAAGTGAATTTATTCAAGGCTAGAGTACCAGTGAAGAAGTTAGCTTTGTCAAGCTTGCTATCTCTTGAAAAAAGAGCAACACATAGTAGTGCATTTAATCTACCTAAGAATTATTTTGTCTTGGATTTAGGATGTGTAATATTTGAATATATTGTTTAGTAGTCAATCCTTATGAAATAATTAAATAATTAAATAGAAGATTCATTGAAAGTTTCTAAACATTACACATTTAATTCATTGAATCACATAAGGTTGTTGAGCACATTTGATATCCCTTTGTGATGTGTTAATGGCACAATGTGTTACAATGAATTAGAGATGTATTGATCATTTAATGATTTTGATGCATTACAAGAATTTAATACTTTTTCCATTAGTGGGTAGGTGAGATAAGTGATATAAGTAGATGGATCTTGTGCCTATATAGGAAAACACATACAATATTGAAATGTATTTGAAAAACTTTTGAGGTGAAATCCTAGAGTGTAGATATTAGTGAAAGTAGTTAATAGATATATGTACATAAATACAGGTAATAGATGAAGTGTTGAATCACATCCCTATGAGGACTTTGGGTAAAACTATAATTTTTTAAGCCTTGTGTGTGTGTGTGTGTGTGTGTGTGTGTGTGTGTGTGTGTGTGTGTGTGTGTGTGTGTGTGTGTGTGTGTGTGTGTGTGTGTGTGTGTGTGTGTGTGTGTGTGTGTTGTAACATAGATTTAGATAAGTATGAAATATTTAAATTTATGATTAATAAATAGATTTTTTTTATTACTCTATTGCACTCATTTTTTATGGGTTGAAATGTATAATACATCTCTTCATTGAGACCCCTAACCATGACTACATCAAATAATGCCCATATGAATAACCCATAACTACTTATAATCTTAATGCAACTTCCAATGATTCTCACACATTTGAAATGTTATTCATCGCTAAATACCTTAAAATAGTGGAAAAAACACACTCAAAAAAAATTTCACATGCTATAAAATACATATATCATAAGAAAAAATTGAGATTAATGTCTTGAAATGTGCATCATATGCATACACACCTTCAGATATATATTTTTTAATCTCCTTAAAATTTGAGATGATTTGTTTCCCAAACTCACTAATATGTAATTAATTTACAAATTTAGTCTTCAAAACATTAAATTAAACTATTAACTAATTGGGATGAAAATTCATATACTAGATGTGTGTTTTGTCACACAATGTTATTGCAAACTGACTACACTCCCTCTTTGTATAAGTAACAATTTTTTGCCTCCAATAATCTCAAATGTATGGATGTTTTATAAATAATATTCCGTACACTTTTAATCAATAAAATTCATTGATATCACATAAAATATGTTATCCTGAGGTACCTATTGAGTTGATGTTTGACCCCTTGTTCCAAGATTTGGACCTCTTCCTATTCCTTTAGTGTTCCCTCAAAAAATTCTTGTTGGGTCGATGATCCTTAGAAAAAATCTATAAGGTTTTTAATTAGACTTGTTTTACTAACCAATGTACATCAAATCTTTCCCAATATAATTATAATACTAATTCTACTAATGACCCATTCATATACCACTGTCTTATGTAGCTTGTGTAGTATTCTCCTTATCACCTTCCAAATCTTCTTATCACATAAGATAAAAATTGTCTTATCACATAATCTTCTCTTTTGAATTTGATAGATTATCATATTCCTTATATCTCTATAACTTATCTAATGCCTTCCTCAAAATTATCAATATGCATGTATATTTAAGCTTGAATTAAGTATGGGGATGAGTTATCTATAGTTCAAATACTTTCAACCTCCTTATCCATTATAAGACTTTCATATCCCTCTCATTGATCCTCTTCACTTAAAGATTCCTCTCTATATAGTTTACTTTTCTGATATAAGCACATTTCTTCCTTGTGTGAACCAATCATATTATGCCATTTGATGCTTTGTAGGTCTTCACAACATACATTTGACTTATTCTACCCTTCTTCATATGGCCCTTGGAAAATAATTTGTTTTTCCTACCTTCACAATTATGAAAAAAATTACAATTTTTATTGAGAAATCTAATCCTTTAGATATTATATTATATTCATCTATCTCATGTTCAACCTCTAACTCACCATAGCATAGCCCATACACAAAGTGACTTATCTTTCCATCTTCAAATTCTTAATTTCCCATATCAGTTCTAGCATAATTTTCATCCAAACTAAAATAAGAATAATGTAATATCCCATTGGAACATGCAACAAATTAAAATTCTTCCTCTACTTAGGTATAAGTAGTTATTGAAAACTCCAAGACGTAGATGTTTAATGCTCTTTTCCACCACATTATTATTATGTGCCCATACTTCATTGATTTTTTTTAATTTATTAATGTTGGGCTGGTTGATCCAAAGTTACTTTATTTCATTTTTAGAGTTAGTTTATTAGTATGGGGCACATACACCACTTTTATATAGGTTACTATAGTTATTAATGTTAGTAAATAAACAAGTTAGTAAGGTTAGTTGGGGATGAACACATTGGAATTCCATAGAATAACTAAATATAAATATTTATAAGCTTTTTCATTGTAAATATTCAAATAATAATATTTTACCTTTGTGTTCAAACTTTATCAACTTTTAATTTTGCATTACCTAGTCCTAAGTGTGGTATCAGAGCTAGTTAAAAATATTTTTTTGGTGAATGAGTTTACGTGAAGATTGGTAAATCGTGTGAAGGAAGAAGCTATGAAAAAGGAGATAGAATTACAAATTTGAAATAACAACCATGAATAAGAGGAATGGTATGAAGTAATCTAAACATTATTTTTTATTACAATCCCCCAAAACTATTTTTTGTATGCCTGTAAAAGCCTAAAATACATTTTGTATGGTCAAATAATTATAAAATCAAAATATTTATGGTTTAAACATCCAAAAAATTCATTTTATATGGTGAATTTCATATTTATATCACCTAAGATATAATTTGAAGCTTCAGTGTTATGAATGTATAGTTTAAAACCTTTTTTGGTGATTTTTTTATGACACTCAACATTCATCTTGTGCATTGAAGAGTCTATGAGAAGCTATTTTCATGTTTTTTGAAGCATAAATTTATCAATTGTATGTATCAAATATTTCTAAAACCCCTCATAAGTCCTCAAAAACTCCTTTGTATGTATTACCTTACTTATAATCCCTACTTTTTCAACTTGTATGACATTCCAAAGCTTAGCACAAATATTATAAAGTCTTTTGATGTAGTAGTATGCTCTCAAATTTGGTTTAAATCCCTATTTTACTATTTTATATGGATTGAAAACCCCCATTGAAGTAATACATGAAATAGTATGGTGAAGCCATGTAGTTGTATGATGTAGTAATATAATAATAACATCCTAGTTGAACAAAATCTGATGTATGTCTATTTATTTGATACTACCAAGCTTCGACCTATCCATAATCTTATTTTCATGACCTCTAACTCACTTTTGAGCATGGAAGACATGTGTAGTAGCATTGGTATGGTGTCATACAACATAATGGCATGATGCAGTGAAGTATGGTGAAAATAGTTTTTTAATAAACTTAATACATTTAAAAATATTTTAATTTCACTCATTATTGTGTTCAACATAGGTCCGTAGAAAGTAAAAAGTAGTTATAGTTTTAACTCAATCACATTCATGGATGAAATTATTTTACATGCCCCAATAGTTTATTTATTTTTATTTTGGAAAATTAAAATGTACAGTTTAAGATAAATATCTTCCTTTCATATTTGTAAATTGATTCTAAAGGAGTTGGTTTTAGAATTTTGTAAGTCGCATGCAGTATGAGAGGCCCAAGGTTAAATTACTTCTAAAAGTATTCTTGTGGTTGAAATTATTTTTTCAAAAGAAAGGAATGCTTTTGGAGTATGATTTTAATTCAAAAATTGAATGTAATGAAGTAACAAGGGTGTGATTTGCATAACTTTTGACACTTGAGACATCTTTTATGACTTTTGTAACTAGTTGATCTTTTATATGAAGGTGGTTGTGTGACCAATCAATATTTAAGTTTTTGGGCATTTTAGACACATTATTATGGTAAATTTTATGATTTGAATATTATTTATATGATCTTAAAAAATATTGAAAATAATGTATAAGGGTGTATTTTTAGTGGAAACTAACACCTTCAAAAAGAAACATTTCATAATTTCATCTCAAACTTGTGCTATTGGAGAACATGTTGTACATAACAAGTCCATTAGGATCCTTCTTATTGAAAAACATAAAGCATCAAAAATGGAGGTTAGAGGATCCATCAGAGGATAGATGATAATTCCCCTTCTCCAATTATCTATTCACTTAGAGTTTGGGTAAAATGATTGAATATAATTTTTGTAGTAGTAGTGTGTTTTTTAGTTTGTTTTTTTATTTCAATTTAGTTTTGGTTTTCTTCACTTCATTGATATTCATGATGAGGAAAAGACAAAGTAATTTTTATTGTTATTTCTGTTGTAAGTGCTTATCACCTCTTCTTGAAAGGGGGAAGATATTACATGGCCTTCAATTAGTCGTAATTGATCATAAAAGTTGATATAGGTCTTTTTAGCACCATGGTGTTGAGAAAATGTCTGTCAAAATTTGTTGGGAATAAGGAGATGTGACATATGTAGTACTGCATAGTCACTTGGATGAGTTTCTATATGAGAGCTTATGTGTATTGATGTGGTTGAATATGTCTTGATCATGTTCTATTATTGTATGATATGGAATGGTCAGATGGGATGAGCATACCTTGATCTATTCATCATTCATGCCACAAATAATGAGGTTTGGCGGGGGGGGGGGGGGGGGGGGGGGGGCTTCTTAGAAGTGAAATCAATTGATCTATACCATAATGTATACTGTGTGAGTTGTAGGTGTGGAAAATACTTTTAATGACTTCATAGTCATAGCTACAAATCATTTTCTATACCCCTTGTTAGATCAAGTGGGTTTTGTTAGGTTAATTGATCCAAAGTTACTTTATTTCATTATTAGAGTTGGTTTATTATCATAGGGTACATACCCCCTTTTATATTTATTAGTATATTTATATATGTTAGTAAATGAATAAGTTAGTAAGTTAGTTGGGGATGAAACCATTGGAGTCATGTAGAAAACTAACTATAAATATTTATAAGTTTGTTCATTGTAAATATTCAAATAATAATATTTTACCTTTGTGTTCAAACTTTATCAACTTTACATAATGTAGGTTTTACTTTTACATGTGTATTAACTGGTCCTACAACTTAAACTAATCTTATGATCGAGAGTAATTTCATTAATGATGGTCAATACATCCTATAACATATGCATCCAAGAATGCATAAAATTATTCTAGATACCATATAAATAAAATCTTATATAACTCATTAAAGACCTCATTTTATAACCAATTTTTAGGTTTCAAGTCTCCATACTCAGTTTCATCTCTTAAAAATCCAAATATTTCATATTAAACCATACCTCTATACACTCCTGTGTGATGCATTTATTCATATATTCCTATGATCTCCATCACCTCAAAATATAGGGTCATAGTAATGGAAATAAAATGTGTTGCTAAAATAAGATACATTCATCTACCTAATCTATCCAACCTAGCCTCAACACTTACACACTCTAGTGTACACACAGACATAACTAAGAACCCCACCATTATAAGATCACATAAATAAGAATTAATCATTATAGAATGCATGCACATTCATTGTCTATAAGGCATATGATCCATAAACCAATCCTTATCTAGAATTATGGACAAATATCAAGTAATTAACATACACTAGATAACAATAAAAATACATTCACATTCATTCATAAAATGTTATGTACATGTATCTTATATTCATTATTATGCACATTTATAAAAAAAAAAAAAATTAAAACTATTCATTCACTCTTTCTTTATATGAAAATGTATATCAAAATATGAATATAAACTTTCTCTCCTAATGAGAGGTCAAGGGTCATATTTTTATTTTTTCCCACCTACCTACTCATGATAACTAGATATAGATGGATATCTTCTAGAATGACATAGAATATTCCATGGATCTTAGATTAGATTCTCAATAGATTATTTTCCTAGATCATTTATAAAAATTATATTTATCATGATTTTCCACCTATTTGATTACATAACTTATTTATATTATTAACCTATATAATAATCATCACTACTTAAAGGTATCCTTTTTCCTTCTCTTACTATGATTCTGCACAAAATCCAACTTGCACATTCTTTCCCACAACTTTCATGATATAACCTTAGTCTATAGTGTGTGTGTGTGGATATGTGTAGCCAAATTTTTAATTATATAACCCCTTATTTATCATATTGAATTTATCCATGAGGTCATTTGGTTAGTTAGGTTAGCTTATATAATAACCATGGCCTAACTATATTATACATAATAGGTAGTGATTAGTACTTGATCATCATATTGTGAATTATTTTCTTATTGTAAGGTTATGGAGGTTTACCCCTCAAATTGGATTTTCATTTATTCATATATTCTAATTTATTTTAATTATATTTTATCTATTTATGTTATTTTACTTTATTGGTGAAGTAATTTCATTACAAGTGGTATTAAATCATCAATTTGGGCCGTTGAATGGGTGAGACCCTGATTTAGAGGATCAATTATATCTTGCAATATGCATTGATTTTATATTCAATCATTTTAATAGAGTTGGAGAATCATTTAAATACCTCTCATTAAAAATATTAGGGGTTGGGGATTAATTCTGAGTGAGTTATTACCTATTTATGGTTGTTTATAAATTCACTATATATGCCACATTTTATGAAATTTTTTCTAATTTATTTATATTTTCATAAATATTGAAAAAAACTAGTGCAATTTTATTATTTATATTTTATAATTAGAGGCTGACATGTTTTAAAAAATTCTTGGTCAAATATGGGTCAAAGGTTTCTATCAAGATCAACATTTCTAAGTCTTGTTATAGTAGGCCCACAAACTAAGGGTCAAGGAAAGGGTGTTGAAAATCTGAGTAAAACTAATAAAAACTAAGAAATGGATTTATAATGGGGGTTTACTAAATTTTATGTGATAAATCACAAAGTGATATATCTTGAGTACATTGAATAAGGCATACAATTTTATATGAAATGCATACAATCAGATCTACAAATCATGGTGAAAAAAAATGATCTCAATGTGGTGAAGTCTTAGTGCAAATATTTTAGTGGGATATTAAACACTCTTTTCGCTCATCTTCCACATCCAAATAACACTCCACCGCTCCATTTAGGTTATCCCAAATATAAAAATCAAAACTTAGATATTAGTTTGAATAACATGATGCTTTAATCACCTAAAAGTGGTAATTAGATGCTAAGAGTGTTGCTTGAGTTACCCTATCCCTAAGCTCTCCATAAACCTATTCTAGAGCCTCAGACTTACATTTCTAGTCATTCACTAGACCAAAGTCACCTACATCCAGTCAAGACATAGTCCCTAAACTATCACCTCTGACCTCAAGCTAGCTTCCTTAGAAATATGCCAAAAGGACATTAGTACCATATTTGAGACACTACAACCACATGATGCTAGTGTCCCCAATTGGGTACTACTTCTCTTAGCCCTATCTCTTCTCAATGAATACTTTTTAAAATGTGTGTCCCTCTTAAGGTTAGCCTAAGATCATTTTTTTATCTGAAAAAGAAATAAAACACTATAAATATAAGTCTAATCCACCTCTATTCACTATATGGAAAATAGATGCAAAAGCTATTCAAACCTAAGATAAAGTTGTGTAAAATCAGGGTACATTATCCCTATTTTACCCTAATTTCTGCATACTACCATCTATAACAATCCTAATCCCAATTTTCAAGCATTTAAAAGCTCATGTACATTCAAGTCATCCAAGGATAGTCTCATTCTAGCATTCACTTACACATACATAAAGCACTAGGTGGCAGAACTACATCAGGCATGATCCCTATTCAGAGTATTGGTATGTAGGTAACTCTCTACACAATAGGGTGTTGAGGATGTCTGGTCCATCCAACTAACACACCCAATTATTTCTCATATCATACTTGCAAAGAGAAAAAGGGTTTTCACACCAAATCAATATTTTTAGGTACAATACATAGTTGTAGGTCTTAGTCACATAGGAACAAAACATACATACACAAGCATCGGTGCTCCCTAAAAATAGGAACAACCCTATAAAGAGTACATTGGCACCATATTGAGGACACTAAACATAGATGGTGCTATTATCTAAACTAGGCACTATTGTCTAGTGAATAGATGAAGATCAGAATCCTATTTGTGACACTCAGAACTATTGAAACCTCAAGTTTCAAAACCCCAATCATCCATGACAGTCTATTTTCAGCTAAGTCTCTATTCAAACCTATCTATTACTATTATTGGAAAGTCAAATAAGGTTAAAATCATTTAAAAATGAGTAAGTCAATTATTTCAATGTATTTCACTAATGTAGACATTGCATCCCTTTAACTAAACATAAGTAATTAATCTTGTAAAACCCTACAAGTTTAAGTCATTTGGTGAACTCGACTTACTTTGAGCCTTGTCTAAAACCCTAGCTTACATTAATTATTTTTTTATGCAATAAATTCAGGGTTGTATACTTCTAATTTTTTGATTTTATTTATATAACCTAACTAATTAAAATCCATTTTCTATTAGGATTTCAATTTATTTTACATATAATCTAAATTGGTATAAATCAACCCTAGATTACAAAACCCTAACCCTATACATTATACATTAGGGTTACTGATTTCTATTTTTCTAATTTTTTGTGCATAACCTAACCCATCTCATTATGATTATAAGGATAGAATAAATAAATTACCTTTTGGGGTAAAATTTCATAATTTCATTTGCATGCTTATTTCCTTTAATTTGGAATGAACTAAGAAAAGACATAAACATATGCATACATGATGTTTCAAATCAACTAAAATATCTTTCATGTTACATTATTTTCATAGCATGTTATCTATCTTATATGTGAAAAATATATAAGACATTATTATTTTATCACATATACATATGCATACATTATGTTTCAAATAAATTAAAATATTTTTCATGTTGCATTCTTTCCATATCATGTTATCTCTCTTGTATGTGAAAAATATATAAGACATTATTATTTTATCACACACACACACACACACACACACACACACACACACACGCACACACATGTGTGCGCGCGCACACACACACACACACACACACACACACACACACACACACACACACACATTCATCCATGATGTTTCAAATCAACTAATATATCTTTCATGTTTCATTATTTTATTAGCATGTTATCTTTACTATATGGGGACAAGTACATTCTCAATTTCATTAATGATTTATCGAGATATACATGGGTCTACTTCTTTAAATATAAGTATGAAGTGTTTTAATATTTTAAAGAATTCAAGGCACTTGTTGAGAAATAATTTGATAAATCCATTAAGGTTCTTATAATTGACAATGGAGGTGAATATGTCATCAATAAATTTGATTAGTTTTTCCCCACAAAGGGGATTGATTTGCAATGGATAGTTACTTACAGTCCTTCACAAAATGGAGTTGCAAAATGCAAGAGCAAATCCTTGAAAGAGATGGCTACCTATATGATTCACTATAAGTCCTTGGCACCTCAGTCTTGGGTCAAAGCCATTAATTTTACTTGTTATATTTAGAACAAGGTTCCTCACAAAGATTTGAAAATCATAACTCCCTTTGAAGCTTGACATGGAAGGCAACTTGATGTTGATCATTTTAGGGTTTCTGGATCTCCATCTATGACACGTATACTAAAGAAGAAATGCAAAGCTATGGAAACTCAATCTAAGTGTTACATCTTTATAGGTTATCCATATGGTGTTAAGGGGTACCACCTTCTACATCTAACCACACATGAATTGTTCATAGAGATAAGTGTTCACTTTTATGAGAGTCCCAAAGTCTCTACACTTAACACTTCTTATATTTCATTGGATTTACTTAGACTTAATGATTCTTCTTCTGACTCAGATCATCCAAAGCAGGTTCTTGAGCTAGGATCTTCCTCTTTTTATCCTAGGTATAAAAATGAGGATAGTGATGAGGAGTATTATACATCCACCTTTATTCATGTTTCAGAGGATGAGGAGTCAACACTTGACTCATCCACATCTAGGCCCCTTTGGGCCAAAAAGACACTTTAGAGTGCAGACACTTGGCTAAAGGATCCAATAAATGATAGACATACTCAAGAAGATTATCATAGTGATCCATGTGCCTTCTTTACTTCAGTTTCAGATCCACAAACATTCTAAGAGGCTTCTAACATACCTAAGTGGGACAATGCTATGTAGGAAGAATATTCTTCTTCAATCCAAAATCAAACTTTAGATTTGAATCCACTTCCTAATGGAAGGAATATGGTTCAATGTAGGTGGATATATCAAACTAAGTTTTTAGTAGATGGGTTAGTTGATAATTACAAGGTGTGAGTGGTTGCCAAGGGTTTTTCACAGCTAGCTAGCATTGATTACTTAGAGACCTTTACACATATTGTAAACATGACTTCAATTTGATTCACACTAGCTATAACCTAAACACATGGTTGGGATGTACACCAAATGGATATGAAGAGTGCCTTTCTTCATGGAGACCTTAAGGAACATATCTATATGGAGCATCCATTTGGGTTTGTTTAGGATTTAGTTTCAATTTTTAGACTTAAGAAATCCATCTATGGCCTCAAATAGGCCCTTCGAGCTTGGTATGCCAATATGGATTCCTTATTTATTACTTTAGGTTTCACTAGGTGTCATTCAAACCCAAATGTATTCTTGTTGTGGAAGGATGATTCTTTATTTATATTGGTCCTTTAAGTTGATGATATTTTCATCATCAAGAGTTCCTCATCATCCATTACAGTGGTGAAGACATCTCTACATGATAGATTTGACATGATAAACTTGGGTCCTTTGCACTAATTTTTTAGAATCAAGATTTCATAGTCCAATTCAGGAATTTCACTTGTATAACCCAAGTATGCTCTTGATATTCTATCCTAATTTCATATGGTTAATTGTAAGCCATCTTTAACTCCCTTTTTATCAGGAGGCAGGCTTGAGGCTGATTATTATATACCTTTGGTCGATGCCACTTAGTATCAATAGCTTGTTGGTAGCCTCATATATCTAACTCATACTAGGCCCAATATTTCATATGCATTAGGAATTATCTCCAAATTCATGTAGGAACACCATGAGTTACACTGGAAAGTAGCTAAGAGGATCTTGGACTACATTTAGGTTTCATATAGATTCAAGATTCAATATAGATTTGGCACAAAGGTTGACTTGGTTGGTTTTATAGATTTTGATTGGGTTGGGGATACTCAAAATCATAAGTCCACTTCAGCTTACAATTTTTCCTTAGGTTTTGGTCCTATCAATTGGTCTAGAAAGAAGCAAAATGCTATTTATATCATCCATAGAGGTAGAGTATAGGGGAGTTATTAATGTAGCTACCAAGGCTATTTGGCTTTAGGGGACTCTATATGAGTTTGACATTCTTATCAGACAACCCAACATCATCTATTGTGATAACTAGAGTACTATACAAATATGTAGGAATCCAGTTCAACACTAGCAAACCAAACACATCGAGATTCACATGAATTTTATCTGGGAGCTTATTTATGGTCAGTTCATTAACTTGATTTTTTGTATTCTTTAGATCAAGTTACAAATATATTTACCAAACCCTTTACCAAGATCAAGTTCATTCATCTATGATCTCTTCTTGGGGTGAGGTCTAAATTAGTAACAACATCATCTTCAGGGGGGCCTTCTATCCTCTTCACTTCTATATCTCTCTTTTTTTTGGGGGGGGGGGAGTTTTTTTCCCATTGGGTTTTCTCTTTTTTATCTTCTTTGTGAGAGCTTGATTTACACTCGGGTACCTGATTAGGCCTCATTACTGGGACCCAAATATACTACCCACCTAAGCTATGCTTAAGGGGGGCTATTGGAGTAGATTTTTCAAATTACTTAGGTTTTTTCTACACTTGTATTATTCACCATGCTTAGGAGGATATTTGGTTATTTAAGGTGATTTATGAGGTCATTTAGTTTCACACCCACATGTGTAAATTGTGGTCAAATGGGTTAGTAAGGATGCCTTACGTTGATGCCTCTAAGTATACCACATGGTGCTCTTAATGTTTAAAGAACATTTCTCATTTTATAATTCAAAGAATTTAGAGCATGAGTTTTAGGTTGTGATGATCTGGTCACCTATGATGAAATAATGGTAGAGTAAACAAATTGTTCCACAATATTTATAAAACTTGGTGGTTGGGAGCCACCTTGGTCTTTTAAATAATATTTGTACAAGATGCATTAATATATACTAATAACAATGAATTTTGATCAAGTCCTAACCTAAGAATATTCTAAAATGAATATTTACAGTGGTTTTAAGCTACAATGATCTGGTTAAAAAAAGAGAAAAAGGGGAAGATAGGGCAGAAAGAACATATGTTGCTAAACTCCACCTCAAACATCATAACAAAGTTTAAATTCCAATTGAATATAAATTCAACCAATGTATAAAATGAAATAGCATACACCCAAATATTACCACACACTAGGTAAGAATCTAAGAATAATATGAAGAAATACAAGTAAGGACTAACTTTACTTTTAATATTTACTACTGCAGTCAAATACCATATGGAAAATCTTATGCAGAGAAAATAAAATGAAGTAAACATAAGAACTTTCAACTAATCTATAATTTTCATAAATTAGCAACCCTATATCAAATATGCACATCTAGAATTCTTAAAAACCATTCAAATTTGATATCTATAATAGACAATTAAGAGAGAATCTAAATAACAATTCACACAAACAAAATGAGATAATCTTCATAGAATTCTCTGCTTGTATTAATTTCTTCAAAGTTTACACTAGTTTTTGTATCTAAAACACTCTCTCCTCTTTTAAAAATGATAATTCTCCTTTTATAGACTTCAAGGAAGCATGTCAGTTAGTTGCCTTGACTTACAAGGGTAAAAATGTAAAGGACAGTTGTCCTTTCTACAAAGTTTCTAAAATACACTAGACTTTCTAAAATAGACTAACCTTTAGGAAACATGCTAACAAAATGTACATGCCATTACAAAAGAATATTCCATTTCTAAAATTTACAATGCTTTCTCAAAAGAGAATATCCTTAACCAACTATTGGACTCAATTTTGATGAATACCCTTGGCTTTATTGAAGTAACCTCATTTCCTTTTGATGCTTATCATAAACTAACTTCAAATTGACAATTGGCTCAACGAGGAGTTCATCTTCTTGGTTAGCTAGGTCATCTAGGTCTCTGTCATTTCTCTCTAAAACTTCCTTAATGCTCCTTACTTCAAATATGTTTATCTATACAAATAGGATCATATCCATGATCCTAATCTTGTTATTTCTAGACCTACCTTAGCTCCTACTCCTTACTTCCTACATGACCATAGTGGTCCTATGTTTAAAGTCATCATTTTTAATAATACCTATGGAGCTAAGCTTTATAGGCTTGGCAATCATGGTCTCTAAGAGTTGTTTAATTTTGTTCAGTAGCTCTTTGTAATCCTTGATGAGTCTCTCCAAGATCTTGGACCATGTGTTCAAACCATTGATATTATACATAATCGACCCCATGATGGTGTTGAGATTAATAATGTTGATAGTATTAAAACCAAGGATTTTATCCCCTATCAAGTTGCTAATCAAATCCTTTATTTTATCCTTGGAACCCTACCATTGGGTGATTAATCCCTTGGATATTATATCCTATAGGTACAATGCACTTTGTCTTGCATTTTTGACTTCCAGAGAGCCAAATATGTCATGGAATGATCTCTCAAACATTTCAATCATAGAATCAAGAACTGATAAAATTGCCTATTTTTCCAAATCTTTTCTCCCTTTCTAGGTTCTTTATTCATTTTTATAGGCCTTTGATGTTAGTTTGTAATTGGGATGATTGAGCTTCAGATAACCCAAGTATATCCTCCTCATGGATGGGGTCTTCACCTAGTCTTTGACCTCCAACTGGAATCAAACCAATAAATGGCTCCACCTTCTGAAAAGTGAATTCCTCTCCACCCACCATAGCTTTATTTGTTATTACTCTTTCCAATACAATAGTGGTTGGGTTAAATTAGACACTTACTGAAGAGTGTGTTATTTTTGGAGGCTATGGGAATTCAATTTGGGTGCTACCTTAAGATCTAAGAGTAACCATTTTTCTTTCTTTCTCTTTTTATTGTAGAGCCACTATCCAGGGCTTAAGATCCTCATGAACTATGATGTTGGCAGACTTTGTGATGGCCCATTGATGGTGCAAATTTGGGATCTTTTGTAAATTTACATATATAAACCATTTAAGAATGGTTGGAACATAAATTGGGTTCTCATCATTTAACAAATTAACCTCACTCAAAGGGTGAGTGAGGGTTATCTTAGGCTTCTTGGTTCCCACAAGAACCAAGGCTAGCTTAACCTTTCTCTTTTGAGGGGGAATAACTAGAAGTAAGTATAAAGACATCTTTTTCCCCTTTTTCTTTCATATTTACTCAACATTTGGTTGAGTTTCTTCTTCTTAAGTTTGAGGCTCCTCTTCTTTCACCTCTTCTTCATCTAATCCATAAGCACTAGCCAGTGCTCCCAAGACATATTCCACTATTTCTCTAGGATGCAGTGCAATCATGTCTATGTATTCAATTGGAGACTCTAGATTTTTAGTTTGGGTAGAAGATGATGCTCCTTTACCAGGGCTTTATTCAAGTCTCTCTTTTCCTTCACCTTGTGCAATTGGTGTCTCTAGCTATTTTAGAAGAGGCCTAGTAGATGTTCCTGACAACAAATGGTACTATGAAGGATTCCTCTACCAAACCTCACTAGTAGGATTCTCATCTCTTTTTAACCTAACCTCAAGCTTGATATTGTGCCTTTTTAATCTTTCAAAGACCTCTAAAAATGAAGATTCCTAGATGTACATTGTGTCATGGAAACCAAGTTGATATTCATATTTATGTTAATTTCCTTGGACTTCAAATGCTTCACAACATTTTCCTAGGGGTCCCACTAACTTAAATCATCAAGATATAGATTGAATGAATATCTGTGTCTAGAGATGGTGTCTACATTGTCCCAATTCTATAACATAGTTTTAATAATAGTCAAAGGGAAAGGATGGAGGATCCCCTTCCTTTTTTGTTTGTATACACCATCAATACCATGGAACAATTGGTATGTAATCTCCTATTCAACTAGCTTGGTGGGTACAAAGATTGGTAATCTAAGAGGGTGACATAAGGTTCCCTCTATCCTAATTATATGTAGTTAGGATATAACCAAAGGTCCCCAATAAGTTCCAGATACTTGTTGATTAAGAAACTCACCCTCATCATAGAAATCCTTGTAATAGCCTCAGACAAGGTTGGATATACACAATCATAAATGAATTGTATGTGGTCCCTATACTTGAATATATGTAGTTTGGAATAGTAATGGAAGACTATTTGCCTTACCTCAAGTGACCAATTTTTGATGTTAAGGATTATGGTGGTAGCCAATAGGGCATCCAAAATATAAAACATTATAAAGAAGTGGTTGTTAGTTATTTTCTTTATGGTAGAGAATTGTTGATTCAGTAAAATATTTATCATTTCTCCAAT
>JARHVA010000076.1:35000-105000 GCA_037957365.1 Torreya grandis
CTTTTTAGAAGATGATGGAAGTTCCTCCTTAAACTCCTTTGAATCAGGATGAAGAATGAGTTTCTTCCTCTTTCTATATTTTCTATTTATGGAAGTCCTTTCTTCAGTCCATGCTACAATTCTTGTATTGCTATAGGAAGACCTTCTTCTACAAGTTCTTGTGTGGATATAAGAAGGTCTCCTTCTAAAAGTTATTATGGAGCTGTAGGAAGATTTTCTATTGTAGGTTCGTGTGGAGTTGTAGAAAGGGCTTCTTTTAATATTTGTTCTTCAACTTTCAATTCTTCTTCTATTTCATTTCCTTCTTTATCACTTTCTAAATTTCCTATTACTTGGAGAAATTCTTCCCAAATGATGTTGGGTTTAGTTCTTTGTAAATAGTCTGGAACAATCAACTAGATTAAGCAATGATGGAAAAGAACTTTAGAATTACCTTTTTGAAACACCTTCAACATTTTTGTGATCATGTGAAACAAAAAGTTGGGAATGTTTATCTCTATCTCATGTTCTAAATGATTCATGAACTTGAAGTGTAGGCCATGTAGCATGAAATACCTCCCCTTGCAAATAAAATATTTGGAGATAAACTCAATTTCTTTAGCCCATCTTACCAGTAAAGATAATCGGGATGTCCCTTGCTTTGAAGTTTCTAATTTTTCATTTCCTCTTATGAATTTTTGTTTCTACTTTGGCATTGAATTTGTCTTGACATGCCTCCCTTATTCATGACAACCTTTTTACTCTAATAATTGTTGTCTCTATCAGCTCTATTTCTATTCCCTTTATTATTTCTAGGCTATTGTTTAATGTACCAAAAAATTCCTTTGTAATTCATTCATCTAGGGCCTGTATCTTCTCAAAATACTACACCCATATTACATTCTAGAACAGGGCCAAGATGTCTCGGCTATTGGTTAAAGGGGTGATATCAATCAGTTCATGTTTTAGTAAGTCCCCTCCCATATTTTGAGATGAAATTTAAGTTTCAGGTTGTGTTCTTGTAGTAAGGGTTTTTGTGGTTTTGGTGAAATATTTAAAATTTTTACTTTGGGAGTGAAATAATCCATATGAAATATGGAAAATCTCCCCCAACTTAAACTATCACTTGTCCTCAAGGGATGAAACTGACATACACAAAATGGCTTGTGGTAATATGAAAGGGTGGTGGTAGTAGTGCATCAAAGGTCACATTAGTAAGTGAAGGAGGTTTACATGATGAGTTAGAATGATAAGGAGAAGATATGACAGTGCATTAATAGCATTAGGTACCATCATATTAATAATAATTAAAATGTATGACATGACATAAATATAAAACAATTACCTTGCTACTTGTATAAATACCTTTCATAAATGCATAAATGATAATTCAATGTGAAGGTCATCATGTATGCTATTATTTTGAGTGGGAGAAAATGCTTGATGTAGGATGGAATAATAAGAATACATCCTATAGAAAGATATGTTTCTTGTAGCAGTAATTTATATCATGTAGTAGAAAGTTTTATTCTGTAGAAGCAAGTTTTATCATATAGTAGCAAGTTTTATCCTATATCATCAAAATTTTCAAGCATTTCAAAGATAAAGCACATTCAAGGCATCCAAGGCTAGTCTCATTCTAGAATTCACTTGAACATACATAAAGCACTAGGTGGGAGAACTATATCTAGCTTGATCCTTCTTCAGATTATTAGTATGTAGGTAACTCTCCATATAATATGGTGTTGAGGATGTCCAGTCCATCTTACTAACACACCCAATTATTTATTATATCATACTTACAAAGAGAAATAAGGTTTCATACCAAATCAATATTTTTAGGTAAAATACATAACTATAGGTCTCGATCACATAGGAACATAACATACAAACTCAAACATAAGTGCTTCTTAAAAATATGAACAATCTTGTAAAGAGTACATTAGCACCACATTAGGGACACTACACACAGATGGTGATATTATCCAAACTAGGGGATATTGTCCAGTGAATAGATGAAGATCAAAATCCTATTTTTGACATTCATAAATACTCAAACCTCAATTATCAAAACCTAGATCATCCATGACAATCTATTTTTATCTAAGTCTCTATTCAACCCTATTTATTGTTATTATTGCAAATTCAAACAAGGTCAAAATCATTTACAAATTAGTAGGTTAATTATTGTAATTTATTTCACTAATTTAGAAATTACATACCCTTAACCAAACATAGGTAATTACTCTTGTAAAACCCAAAAAGGTTAAATAATCTGGTGAACCCAACTTACTTTGATCATTGCATAAAACCCTAGCTTGTATTAATTCTTATTTTTTTGCAATAAATTTAGGGTTGTATACTTATGATTTTTTAATTTTATTTAGACAACATAAATAATTAAAATATTTTTTCTATTAGGGTTTCAATTTATTTTACATATAATCTAAATTGGTATAAAGCAACCCTAGATTACAAAAACCCTAACCCTACACAATACACATTAGGGTTACCAATTCCTATTTTTCTAATTTTTTGTGCATAACCTATCCCATATCATCATGATTATAATGATAGAATAAATAAATTAATTTTTGGGGAAAAGTTTCATAATTTCATTTGCATGCTTATTCCCTTTAATTTGGAATGAACTAAGAAAATGCATAAACATATGTATACATGATGTCTCAAATCAACTAAAATATCTTTCATGTTACATTATTTTCATACCATGTTATCTATATTCTATGAGAAAAATATATAAGACATTATTATTTTATCACATATACATATGCATACATGATGTTTCAAATTAACTAAAATATCTTTCATGTTGCATTCTTTCCATAGAAATTTATCTCTCTTCTATGTACAAAATATATAAGACATTATTATTTTATCACATAGATATATGCATCCATGATGTTTTAAATCAACTAATATATCCTTCATGTTTCATTATTTAATTATAATGTTATCTTTATTATACATGCAATACATTTAAGATAATATTCTTTCCACAAATAGATAACTTGGTAAATCAAATACTAGTTATATTACCTAAACTCATTCAATCCCCCTTCGATGCATTTTGTTATCTAGTTAACTCCTTCCCCATCATCATTATTATACATATAAGAGCATAATTTATCTTGCTTATTCCTCCTTATTCTCAATTATAAACATCTAAATTTCATCTCACATCTACTTTTATCTCTTCACTCTTGGTAAACTCTATGGTCTAGGTTATGATGTCTTCATGTGATCCTGTAGTTCACCAATTTTACCACACCTATGATTATAGCTTTATGGATCAGATCAGTACTTATTTTAGTAAAATTTCCATTTTATATCTCTAACAACACTTTGACACATACAAATGTATTTTGTATGTATCATTCAAGATACTCATGTATCATGAACATTTGAGCCCACATATGTTGCTTCTATTATCAACATTATGAAATGGATAGAATAACACATTTATTTCAAGAGAGAGGATCTTCCACTACAACACATCATTGATCTACACCTACCTCTCTATATTTTTTTATGAATTAATGAGGTAGGTGTCAAATGAGTTCTAGTTGACAATAGATCAGGGTTGAACATATGCAACATTTATTTTATACACCATCTTAACATCCATGCTACAGATTTAGATCCTTTCGATATGAGCATCCAAGGGTTTGATAATATTCCATAATTTTTTTTGGGTCAAATCACAGTAAACCTTAACCTTGGACCCCACATAGTACCTACAAAATGTCAAGTCATGCCAAATGATCTCAATTACAATCTCTTACTTGGTATACTATGGATCCATGTTATGCATGTAGTTCCATCAATGTTACTGTTGAACAAATTTGGTCTACATACCAAAAATGTGCCTAGTCTAAGAGTCTAGTGGAAGAAGTAGGATCCTAATTTAAGAGTGACCCAATGTCACAAGGAAAGATATACCTCAGGTGGAGATCATATATCTTTTGCAAATATTTTGAAACACTTTAAGTAAGCTTAAAGTGTGATCTAATCAATCTTCAAGGGACAGGTATACAATTGTAGATGAAGGGTCTGATCAAATTTTATGGTGTCTAAGAATATGAACCAAGATAAAAAAGATTTAAGAGATCATTAGAGCCTTGAAGGATTGAAAAAAAGATGGATTATGTAGGTTTAAATAAATAAATTGTCAACAGAATGCCATGTAAAAATGAGTGGGCTAGATAGATTGTACATTTAATAAATGCACTTTAGAAATTTGTATGAGCTAAAATAATATAGCACCATGGAGCTCTTCATGCCTAGATCATCCTTTCATAGTTTCATGTCCACATGATCTTTTTATCTCAAGTTATAATCATACAAAGTTGAACCTATAGAAAGGGATATTCGTAAAAACATCAAAAATAAAGATTTATAAAAAACCATGTGAGTTCAAAAGGTGATAGTCATGTGAATATCATTGGGACGTATTTGATGGGTGCATAGACATAAAACTTAAGACACAATAATAAAACCATTAAAACCAATAAGTGGATAGGTTTTCACCTATAATGGAACTGTGTTCTATATTAGATCAAATTCAGATGTAAACGTGATCATGGAGAGGTGTCTTGCCTATCATTAGGATCACATTTTTGATAAATAGGTATAGTTGGCCACCCAAAGTAGATGTGGCATAATTTTATCAATTCTAGACATGGTCCTCATCAGTAGATTAGATAGATAAAGTCATGGAATTCTAAGAAGGGGACCTAGTGGTTGGATAAGGATAATGGGAATTCAATTCATTTACATAAATTTTCCTTGTTAATAAGGTCATGAGTTAGTTGTGCTAATACATCACAGTTCCATGTCTCTCTTCCTTTATATATATATATGTTCTAACTTCTACCACATGTAGAACACTCTAAAAGTTTTAGAAATAAAATTTTGGCAATTTTTAGAGAAATAGACTCTTATGCTTTGGATTGCTTAGGCAATGCCAAAATTTGCACTACAATACCTTTTGATGCAATAAGATTGAATTTCATCATTTTTAAAGCTAGATTGAACTATGTTTTATGAATCCATGAATTGTAGTTAAGTGAATGTATATTCCTTACCTATGTCTGAGGTTTCTTACCTTCATGAAGTGCTTGATAGTTCTCACAAGTCATTATAAGTGCAATTTACAGTTTGTTGTTTAGCTTGAAAGTGGCATCTACCCTCTCATGATAGTTTAATAACTGATTTATGTCTTATTATGAAATATTCATGTGAGAATGATCTTATTTGGTCTTGAATGTGTTTCATAGTGTGTCTTGTGTAAAGTATAAGTATTCCAATTACTAGTGCATCACCCCATTTTACATGTTTTATTATATTGTTGTATCTCTCTATCTCTTTTCCAAGTAAGTGTTATATTAGGTCTAGTTTAGGTGATATATCCAAAATGAAGTTAGCCTTCTCCAGAGGTCTGATACATTAGTAGGATACCCATAGTCTAGGATCAGTCCCATGTTGGACTAGATTTGAGTAGGAATATTTGAACAATCCCCTTACTCAGCTGGGGTGAAAATTTATAACACCAATAGTTTTGGCATGTCTAGTGGGACCCATTAGAGCTAGTCTTGTGAAATTGTATTTACACCAGTGTTATTCATAAATAATTTGGTGATCCCAAGATCAAAATATTATTTCTTAAAGTCTAGGCAGTTTCTAAGTAAGTCTATTTTTTGCACTATTATGATGTTATTGTCATGGTCATGTATGAGGAAAATCCCTATGCAATACATCATGATCAACCTTCCATACTTTATATTCCCTCTCAAACAAATAAATTTCATCACTCTCTTAACATATCCCTTCTTCAGGAGGAGCCTATTTTATGGGAGATAGAAATAGAGGTTACATATACAAGTCAAGTTCTTTGAGAATATGAATAAGATGATTCAAGTGTATATGACAAATATATCCTCATTGATCTTTAAGATGTTATCTCAGGTATACAAGAGAAGGTTGGTCTTATTGTGGAAGAACTCCATGAGAAATTGGTACAAGTTAAAGTCATAAATAAGTTTGAGATATATCTACTTGAGTAAAATGAAGGTACCATTAAAGCTAACCCTATCAAAGTTGATCAAAATAAGTACCAAAAAGATGATTGATAGCTATAATTTGAATATTTGTAAGAGATTAAAGATCTCTATAGAGATAGGTTGACCATTAAAGAGCATGTTTATGAAAATTTTAATCAAGAGTCACTCATTCAAGATCATGATGCAGATTGGGTTGACTATTCAAATCTCTTTGAAGAGCCTGATGAACTTGTAGTATATGGAAAGAAAGATAAGGTCACTCAAGGACAATGCATAGATGAGATATCATTTGACAAGGTTATGGTTAACAAGCAGTATGAGAAAGATATGAAAGTGATAGATGAGTTTGTCTTTACTGGTGACTTTTTTGTTGTTGATGACTCATTTGATGAGATACTAAGAGATTTGGTAGGCAAGAAGAGTCACTCATCAAAGGTTATGTTTAATAAAGACCCTGATTTACAACTTGTATCACTTCTTAGAATGAGTTAGTTCAGATATTTCCCTTTTGATCTAGGTGGATCATGTTTTGTCTTGGTTAGTTAGACTAGTTTGTTATATTTTATCCTAAATAAGTGCTTTGTTTGCATATTTTTTTAGTAGATTAGTTTCCTTTGATTTATTAGGTTAGTTTCCCTTTCAGGTTTATTTATTTCCCTATTTGTTGGAATTCTTTTTCTTTGCAATTCAAGAGGATGTATTTTAGTCTTGTAAATGGTGCATATATTATGTAAATGATCCAAGAGTCATGTATTTGGTCTGAGTTCTTGAACCGAACAGGCATGTTACCTAGCCAATTTGCCAAAGATGTTGACCAAATTTGGTCTACATACCAAAAATGTGCCTAGTCCAAGAGTCCAATGGAAGGAGAAAGATCCTAATTAAAGAGTGACCCAATGTCACAAGGAGTAGATAGACCTCAAGTGGAGATCATATAGATTTTTTATATCTTTTGAAACACTTTAAGTAAGCTTAAAGTGTGATCTAATTGATCTTCAAGGAATAGGTCTAAAATTGTAGATAAAGGGTCCAAGCAGTTTTCATGGTGTCTAGGAACATGAACTAGGTTTCACAAGCTTTAGGAGATCCTCATAGCCTTGAAATATTGAGAAAAAGATGGACTATGCAAGTTTAAATAAATAGACCATCACTAGGATGTCATGAAAAAATGAGTGGACCATCTAACTTATACATTTAATAAATGCACTTTAGAAAGCTACATGAGCCAAAATGATGTAGCGATATAGAACTCTTAATACCTAGATCATCCTCTAAAAATTTCATGTCCATGTAAGATTTCTAGCTCAATTTATAAGCATGAAAATTTGAACCTATAGAAAGGGACTTTTGCACAAATGTCAAAAATAAAGATCCAACTGAAAACAATTTGAGTTCAAAAGGTGATGGTTGTACAAACATCATTGATGATTGCATAAACATATTTGACATGTGCACGAACATCAAACTTAAGACATAGTAATAAAACCATTAAAACTAATAAGTGGTTTATTTTTCACCTATAATGGACCTGTGTTTGATATTGGAGCAAATGCAAATGTAAAAATGATCAAGGAGAGGTGTCTCACCTATCATTAAGATCACATTTTTGATAAATAGGTAAATTTGTCCACCCAAAGTAGATTTGGCATAATTCTATCAATTCTAAGACATGCTCCTCATCAGTAGATTAGATAAATAAAGTCATGGAATTCCAAGAAGGGGACCTAGTGATTGGATAAGGACAATGTGCATCAATTATTTTATAGAATTTATTCCTTGTTGATAAGGTCATGAGTTAACATCCTCAAACTTGTGATAATACATCATAATTTCCTCTCTCTCTTCCTTTTTCTATATATGTTCCAAATTATACCACATGTAAAACACTCTGAAAGTTTTAAAAAGAAATCTTTGGTAATTCTTAGAGATATAGACTCTTATGAATTGGCTTGCTTAGGCTATGCCAAAATTTACACTATAATACCTTTTGATGAAATAAAGATTGAATTCCATCATTTTTCAAGCTAGATTGAAGCATGTTCTATGAATTAATGCTTTTTAATTAAGTGAATGTATGTTTCATGTCTATGTCTAAGTTTTCTCATCTTTGTGAAGTACTTGATAGTTATCACAAGTCATTATAAGTGCAATTTACAGTTTGTTGTTTAGCTTGAAATTGGACATATACCATCTCATGATAGTTTAATAACTGATTCATTCCTTATTGTGAAATATTCATGTGGGACTAATCTTCTTTGGCCTTGAATATGTCTCATAGTGTGTCTTGTGTAAATTATAAGTATTCCAATTATTGGTGCATCACCCCATTTTACATGTTTTCTTATATTGTTGTATCTCTCTATCTATTTTACCAATAAATGTTATATTAGGTCTAGTTTAGGTGCCAAATCTAGAATGGATCTAGCCTTTTCTGGAGGTCTGATCCATTATTAGGATACCCACAGCCTAGGATCAATCCCATATTAGATTAGATTTGAGTAGGAAGATCTGAACAATCCCCTTACTCAGCTAGGGTGCAACTTTAGAACACCAATAGTTACATGCATGTTTAAAATTAAGCTATAAAGGATATATATACACATTTCCAATGGATAAATAATCATTTAAGTACTGTCAGCATATAGAGGCTTCACATAACTACATTCCACACATGGATTTTACTACTAAAAAATCATAGACTATAATTCAAAATTTGCATACAACTCTACCAACTATTTCCTACAAATAGGGTAATAAGTTTACTTCACATTTTTTAGTAGAATAATTTAAAAATATGGGTTACACATGTTAGGGACTTTGAAAACATGAATAAGGAATTCTAAATCCCATTGAAGCATATGATCAATAGGGTAAACAAAGACTTGGATATATAAATGATACATCTAATGTTAGATATTCTCATAATTCCTCTCAAAACATCACATTTTGTCCACCTATCCTATAAGTATTTGATACATTGAATCATGTTTATACACTTTTAGTTGTATACCCAAAACTCATCAATGATGCAACTTTACTAGATTTACTAGTTCTTGATAATTTTGACAACAATGAACATCTCTTATAATTCCTAGGTGCCTATGAGTATATCCCTTCTTTCTATCATAATAATAGGTTTCATCATTATAAAATCACATAGGAATACTTTGGTGAGCATTCAAATGATTTAGATCATATGTTACCTAATATAGATGATACAATCCCCACAATACCATATACTTTAGATCAATATACATTTCTCAATGAAGAAACAATTAAATTTAATTATGGCACTAAAATTTATCCTTACATCATACTCTTGGTTTCTACATTACATAAATCAGAAGACACAAACATTCATCAAATTTTAACTAAATTTCCTAAATTATTTGCATAGGCTTATTTCGATATGCTTGGCATTGATCCATTAATTTTTGTACACAGAATTACCTTATATCCAAATGCCAAACTAGTAAATAAAAATCTTCACAAAATGCATCCTAAAGTGGTTCTCCTTTTTAAAGATGAAATACAATGGTTATTAGATGCCATTTTTATTTGACCAGTTACCCATTCATAGTGGGTTGTAAACATAGTTTTAGTTTTCAAACCTAACAGATAAATTCAATGTTTTTTGACTCTAGAGACCTCAATAAGGCATGTCCTAAGGATAATTTTCATTTTTAAAACATTGATATGATATTTTAATCCATGGTTGTCTATGAGATGCTCTCCTTTATGGATGGTTTTGTCAGGTATAATCAAATCAAGATAGCCAAAGAAGATAAAAAAAACTTCTTTCATGACACCATGGGGTACCTTTTGATACATAGTAATTCTATCTGGATTAAATAACATTGGTGCAACATACCAACACACTATGACACACATATTTAATGACCTTATTCACAAGGTAGTCAAAGATTATGTCAATTATTTGTTAGCCAAGTTAAAATAATGACAACATCATGTTATTGATTAACGACAAAATATTCGAAAGACTAAGACATTATAATGTTTGACTTAACCCCAAGAAATGTGTCTTTAGATTTTCCTCAAGAAAACTTTGTCTTCATTATGTCTCAATATGGCATAGAATTCAACCCCAAGAAGGTAAAATTAGTTATATATATGCCTCCTCTTACCAATTTGAAATAATTTTGGTCCCTCTAAGGGAAAATTTAGGCAATTTATCAATTCATGGCACAACTCACTAATGAAAAAAATCATTCACCCAATCACTTAAAAAGGATGTACAATTTGAATGGGGTCTTGCATGTAAAGAGAGCTTTGATACACTTAACCAATACTTGTTCAACTCTCCTATCTTGGTTCCACATGTACTTGGTAAACCACTCTTACTTTACCTTTTTACAACTGATCATGCATTGGGGGAAATCTTGGCACAACACGATGAACAACATAAAAAAAGGGTAATTTACTACATTGATCACACACCAATTGAATTATGAATGAAATTATCCAACAACACAAAAAAATTGTGTAGCACTAGTATTCACTACATAGAAAATTCATCACTACATGATTAATAATGAAACACAAATCATTATCAAGATCAATCCCTTGGAATTACTTATGTCAAAACCATATCTCTCAGGGTGTATTACCAAATGGGTTATGTTACTCATTGAATTGACCTCAAACTCATATTAATTTTTTTTTAAAGGACAAATCATCATAGACCAACTAGCAACAAACCCATTACTAGACACATGTCTGATTAATGATGATTTTAGAGATGATTTCACAACATACAATATTACTCCTGATACATGGATAATTTTTTTTATGGATCTTGATGTGCATCTATTACTATAATTATTTTCATTGATCGTCTGAGACACATAGTACCTCTTGCATATCGAATTAGTTTCTCATGCACCAACAACATTGTCAAGTATGAAGCTCTCATGTTACGCCTTCAAGAAGTTCAAGCTCTCAAGATAAAATCAATCAAAGTTTATAAGGTCTCCTAATTTATTTTCAACCAGGTCATAAATGTTTACCAAACAAAATAATAACATCTGATTCATTATAAGTACATGGTTTAGTGTCTATAAGCTCAGTTTGACAACTTCTCTATTGAGAACATCCCATGCAAAGACAACCGTCACGTCAATGCAATGGAAAGTGTTGCCTTAGAATCCCCATAAAGATGCATGTAGAATGAGATCTATTCATAATTAAATTATTAGTATCCCATGAATACCTTATCTATCTAACAATAATCATTACCACACATAGTTCAACACCATCTGAATGGTTCTCCAATAAATACAACTCTTTGAATAATTTTATCACACCAAATACCTTTAAAAATAATGAAAAGCACAAATGCAAATGAAACTATCTATGATTTATCATCATTGGTGGTTATTTGTTCAAAATATCTTTTGATAAACACTTAGATGTTTAATAATAGAAGAAGCTAAATTGTCTATTCAACAAATACATAATAGTGAATGTGGTGGTCATTTTAGTGGCAAGGCAATGTCACACAAATTACTCATATAGGGTTACTAGTAGACAACTATGGAACAAGAATATCAAGAATATGCAAAATTATGTGACAAATGTCAATGCCATGGTAACTTACATCATGTCCCTTCATAATAGCTTTAACCTATCATATCACTATGGCCATTCATGTTATGGGGATTTGATCTTATCAGTAAAATCATCCTAGAATCAACATGTAGACATAAACTTATTATCATAATAATATAATATTTTATAGAGTGGGTATAATCAATCCCACTATAATCAATAAAAGGGGATGATATTTCCTAGTTTCTCATAACCAATATTATATCTTGCTTCAGTCTCCTAGCTTACATCATTCTAAATAATGTAACTTATTTCAAGAAAAAATAGTGAATTTTTTTTGTGCCAAATATAAAATTGGACATACATTCTCCACACCATACTACCCACAAGGTAATGGTCAAGTAGAGGAAATGAATAAGAATATCAATAGCATTCTCAGTAAAATTATCACCAAGTTTGGTGATGACTGACACAATCAACTAGAATATATACTTTAGGATTACTACACTAGTATACATACACCAACAGGAGCTACTCCTTTTTCACTTGTCTATGGCATAATTTTTTTTATTCCCTTGGGATTATAAATCCCATCTTTATGGGTCTCTTTAAAAGGACTCATTATAGATGACCAGTACAAAGAATGACATCTACAAGAACTAGTACAGTTAGACCATACATGTATCCAATTCACAGAGCATCTTAGCACTTATCAGAAGTGAGTCCAATAGACATACAATGATAGAGTTCATAACTAGGAATTTGAAATAAATGATCTGGTATTGAAATAAAATCTCATAAATGTCAGCACCAAAGAAGAAAATAAAGGAAAATTTACACCCAATTGGCTCGGGCCATACATCATAACCAAAAATATTATCCCAAAAGTATATCATCTAGATTAACTTAATAAAAAGGTAGTAAAAAATCCACTAACTATCATGCATCTAAGAAAATTATAAATATAAAAAGATGAACTTTTTCAATTGAAATGTACATACTTCCTTATCTTTTTCACTCTTTGTACATAGTTTAATTTCATATGCTAGTATATAACTTATACTAAAAATATATATATAATATGTCAAAATACAAAAACATTCAAATATTTCAAAATATCCAATTTTTTTTACAAATTATATACATTACTTTATTTACATTTCTATTACTTTCCAGATATTGCATATTGATAACTATCCTAATGTAGTTGGTTTTATCATACACATATGCTTCACTTATTCTTAACAAGTGCTTGCATATTCTAGATAGGACTTTGATGCACTACATTGATCTATATTGGCTATTATCTACCCATTGGGGGAATTTACATCAATCTAGGTTTATACATTGATACATCTACCCACTCGGGGCCATCTCATACATAGTTGTTATAACCAGGTTTTATCTTAAATATTATTCTATTTTGCATTGATTTATCTTGATATTGATCATTACTCTTTATTACTTATATTTTTACAACTATCACTAGTTATCATCAATATATATTCATGCTCTCATCTACATAGATTTGTATTACACAATTCTACATGCTTTCATTTCTAGTTCCTAGATTAGACTTGATTGTGTTTCATATGCTTCTTCCATCTTCAAGCGAATTTGTATATGCCATTGTTCCTTGGATTCTACACCACTTCTCTATTTTTATGCCTTGTACATGTGCCCATGTCCCTTGTGTGTGTTATTTTATGCTTTTATATGTAGAAATTTAAACATGTTTTTCTCTATGACTCTATGCCAAATTACTTGTTATTTGCATATGTAGACATTTGAACATGTCCTTATATATTTTAATTTCTATATTTAGTGAGATGTGCCCATGTCCCTTGTATTGTGGTCCATTGGCCTAACTTTTGTGTGCCTCATGTGATTGTATGTTTGCTTCTTTATATTCTTCTACACCATGACACTTGTATTTGCTTGTTACACACACACACACACACACCAATTTTCAATGTCATGAGATATCTCATGCATCTACCTATCCTACTTGGGAGCCTTGATAAACATCATGCCCCATACCCCTAGGTAGTTACTCATATTTTAATGTTGTTATAAATTACTTACATCTATCTTCACACCCTTATCTAATTATAGATTATAGCACACATATTACATTTCTTACTATTACTCAGATACATTTACATTCTAATGTTATGTTTGTAAATTATATTGGAATATCTTTCTTCAATTAACACAATTTGTAGAGATACTTCTTTATAGGGTAATTATTCCATAGGTTTCACAACTACCCTAAAAAAGGGGGTATTTATAGGGGTTGTTACAGAGATCAGGCTCCTATTTTGGTTTTAATAGATACATTTTATCACATAGGCTCAGTTATAAAAATAAGACTCAAGGAAAACATAGAATAAAACAAAGGTCCAACAATCAATTCAAACCACATGGAGATCAAACTAGATAGTCATTAGCATCCATATTAGGACACTAGTGCCACAAGGTGATACTATCTACTATAGGGTGTTACTATCTAGTATCCCTAGCTTCAAGATAATCCAAATCATTTAGACTAGTACATCAAGTACAATATATATTTGCACAAATATAGTCACAAGATTAGTATTTATGTTTAGATTTAGCTTATATTCAGTCATTTCAATTTAGATTCATACTAGTTGCTTAGATTTGGGGGAATCATACATAGCATGATCTCTCATATATTCAAATAAATTACATAGATTCATCTATTACATACTTGATTCATATTTAGTATACTAAAAAAACTAGATTGGGGGCATGTGTGTGGCACATTAGTTTTCATGTACTAAGATTCAAATAGGTTGATTAGATGGAATGAAAAACTCGATGTCATTCTCTATTTTTTATACACTTACTTTCACATTCTAGGTTTTCATCATATTCATGCCTTATTCCATCTGTAGTGGTTGGCATTCCAAGTGGCCCAAATCCACTTACTATACCCGAGTGGCCACAAAGATAAATACATAATTAGATTACTCATTTAGATACTTTAAACACTTTATGAAATACATTTACAAATGCATCTAATTCACATAGGGGAAATGATGGAGACATGGCATACTTGAGTTATTTATCCACATACATACAAGGGTTCAACATACTTATAGTCTTATCCAAGCTATTCATAGAGTTCAAGATCCACCAAGCAAGGGTGAAAAATGATGGAGTTAAACTAGATTGGGTTCTTGAGCTACCCATATGAAGACTAAATAATCCATCATCTTAGTTAAATCTATTTAATGATATGATCACTATGTACTTTCACACATGCAAATTGTCACCATGTTTATGCATTGGTTCACCTACCTAATGAGGTGTATTCTTTCCTTTCCTCTCTCTTTACTTAGTTATTTCATTTTCAACATAGTCTTTTTGTTTTGATTATCTCTTTAGTAAAGACTAATTTTTGCATGTTTCATTATAGGATATCACTTTGGATCATGTTTCACATACACAGATCTAGATTCACATATTCAAACTTAGCTACACAAGCTTCACTTCCAAGGTAAGTCCAAGTACACTTATTTTTAATTTATACTAATCATTTCACTTTTTTGCATTACTAACATAAATGGGGAGAAAATTTAATCACCTAAAAGTGGTAATTGGATGTTAATAGTATCACTTGAGTTACCCTATCCCTAGGCTTTCCATATACCTATTATAGAGCCTTAGACTTATATTTACATTCATTCAATAGACCACAACCACCTACATCTAGTTAAGACATAGTTATTGAACTATCACCTCTACCCCCAATCCAACTTCTTCAGTAGTCTACTAAAAGGACATTAGTGACACATTTGGGACACTATAGCCAAATGGTGCCAATGTCCCCAACTAGGCATTATCATTTTTATACCCAATTCCTCCTAACATATACTTATTAAAATGTGTGCCCCTCCTAAGGTTGGCCTAATATTATTTTCTTATCTCTAAAATCAATAAAATCTTACAAATACAAGTCTAATCCACCTCTATTAACTAGATGGAAAATAGATGCAAAAGTTATTCAAACCTAAGACAAAGTTGTGCAAAATAAAGGTACATTATCCCTATTATACCCTAATTTTTTCATACTACCATCTAAAATAAACCTAAGCTTAGTTTTCAAGCATTTCAAAGCTCAAGCACATTCAAGGCATCCAAGGCCACTTTCATTCTATCATTCACTTGCACATACATTAAGCACTAGGTGTGATAACTACATCAAGCTTGATCCCTCTTCAGATTATTGATATGTAGGTAACTCTCTACATAATGGGGTATTGAGGATGTCTAGTCCATCCTACTATCACACTTAATTCTTTCTCATATCATACTTGCAAAAAGAACTAGGATTTGTACACCAAATAAAGCTTTCTAGGTACAATACACAAATATAGGTCTTAGTGACTCAAGAAAAAAACATAAATACATAGGCATGGGTGCTACCCAAAAATAGGAACAACCTTATAAATTGGACATTAGCACCATATTAAGGACACTATACATGGATGGTGTTACTATCCAAATTGGGTGCTACTATCTAGTGAATACACAAAGAATATAATCCTATTTACGACACTCAGAACTACTCAAACCTCAAGTTTTAGAACCCAGATCATCCACAATAGTTTATTTTTAGCTAATAATCTATTAAAACCTATTTATTTTTATTATTGGAAAGTAAAACAAGGTCAAAATCATTTATAAATTAATAAGTTAATTATTGCAATTTATTGCACTAATTTAGACATTTGGGCCCCTTAACCAAATAGATTTAATTACTATTGTAAAACCCTAAAAGGTTAAATCATATGCCAAAAGTGTAAGTGCACAAGTTTGATGGTAAGAATCCACTCACTTGGATCAGTTAAATGGAAATTTTATTTGATCTACACTACATTCCATATATATAAAATGTGGGCATGACATCTCTATATTTATAACCTGAGAAATTAATTTAATATAGGTGGTTGGGTGATGAAAGTAAACAATAAGTGCCTTCCTATTATTTGGTTTTTTTTATTAAAGATATTAATATGTACTATCATATAATTTCTCAAAAAACTACTTCAGTCAATTAGAAAAGTTGTAAAAAATAAGTCTTGTCAAGGATTATATTTAGCAATTCTAAAATCCATCCTTATATGTGGATGACACCAAGGAGTACATTTTAATGACTTGTTCTTGGGTGGGATTTATTATAGCATCCAACTAGATGTTTGCATGTTTAATCCAAGTTTAATATCTGAGTCCATATCATTAAAAAAGATATCTAGTCAAATGAAGTATTTTCACTAATGGCTAAGAACACAATCCCCTAGTACAATCATTTCCTTATCCTACAAGGTTAAATTGTCAATAAATTGAAGAGAATAAAAAGGGTTATGTTTTAGTTGCAATATAAAGTGGAGAAAGGACATAAATGTGCTAAGAATAAGTTTATATACATTGAAGGTGCTAATGAAGATGAAGGTAATGATGTATCCTTAGGCAAGGATGAGTAAGAGACAAAAAAACTACCTAAGGATTCCCAACATATAATATGTCATACACTTTAAATTATTATCACTCCTTAGACATTTAAGGTTGTGGGTTTCTTCAAGAAACAAAAGGTGATAGTTTTTATTGACTAAAGGAGTAAACATAACTTTATCAATAGTAAGTTGGATACTCATTTAAATTATTGCATTTACCTAGATCCAAAATTTTAAGTCATGATGTTAGATGGTGCCACAATCAATTATTCTGAGAAATTCCATAGTATTAAGCTTGTTATTGGAGACTAAAATAGACATTATCATATATTTTATATTCCCATGGGTGGGTTATAAATTATTTTGAGAGTCCAATGGATCACAACCTTGGGCACAATAGAGATGAATTTTTAGGAAGTATTCATCTACTTTCATTCTAAAGGTAAGACATTTGAAATACACAAATTATAGTCAAAATATCCATAATTGGTTAGTTCCAATCAAATTAAAAATATTTTTAAAAAATGGGATTGAATGATTTTTAGATTGATTATTTTCCATTAAAGTTCAACCAACGAAGGCATATACACATCCTGATCTTAAAATTATTATTGACGACCACCCAATTATTTTTGGCACCATGCCATAAGGAATACCACCAAGAAGAGAACATGATCATGCCATTTGACTACTTATATGAATTTGATCACCAAATGTAAGACCATACACCTATCCATATGCCCAAAAGAGTGAAATTAAAAATATGGTACATGAGATGCTAGAGGTAAGTATTATCAGACATACTAAAATTGAATATTCATCCCTAGTGGTCATGATGCATAAGAATATAACACTTGGTGGATGTGACTAGACTATTGAGAATTCAATAAATACACCATCAAATTTAATTTCCCTATTATAGTAATTGATTATATGGTGTTGTTTATTTTATAAAACTAGATCCTCATTCTAAGTACCATCAAATTCAAATTAGAGATGAGTGTATCCCTAAAACTTCTTTAAGAACTCATGAAGACCATTATGAGTTTTTGGTCATGCCTTTTGGTCTCACAAATTCACCATTTACATTTCAAAGTTTGATGAACATTATTTTTAAGCCTTTTTTGAGGAAATTTGTTTTGGTGTTTCTTTATAACATCCTAATATTAAAAAAAAACTTGGTAATAACATTTACAACATGTGAAATAGGCTATATTAGTTATGGAACAACATCAACTTTATGTAAAACCTTCAAAATTTGGTTTTGGATTCCAAGAGGTGGAGTATTTTGGTCATATTTTTTCACAAGAAGGAGTTAAGTTAGACCATTGTAATATAAATCTATGATGGAGTGGAAAGTGCTTAAAAACTTGAATAATCTCCAAGGCTTTTTGGGGTTGACAACCACTAGGGTAGATTTGTGAAAAATTATGGTAGCATAGTAGTACCAATCACAACTTTGTTGAATAAGAAATCCTTTCATTGCTATTACTACCACATACATGTGAAGATAAATGAGGTTACCTACACCACTCTAATTTTGTCTACCCCCAATTTTTATAAAACTTTTTTTGTTGAATGTCATACATCAGGATATGTCATGGGGGAAATACTCATGTAAGAAGGAAAACTGTTACTTTTGAGAGTGATCAATTCAAGGGTAAAAAAATATAAAACAAATAGATGAGAAATATATGATGGCTATTATTCATGCATTTAAGTAATGAAGACATTATTTGATGGTTAGACACTTTAAGGTAAATATTGATCATAATATTATAAAATATTTATTAAAACAATGATTGTCATAAAAACAACAACAAAAAAGGGTGACTAATATGTTGGGCTATGATTTTTAAAATTTTAATAATAAATTAAAATAAAAAATTTAGGTGGAATCATTATACAAGAAGGATGAATTCACTTAGGCATTGTTATGTGTAATGACCATTTGACAAAAAAATTCACTTGATGAGGAAAGATCAAAATAGGAGAATGATAGGGATACACATGTTTTGATTTATATTATCCAACATGGTTCTATTAATTCTAAAAAAAATGAGAGGAAATGGAATGGATTATGTTATAAATATTGATTATACCTATGTAAAAATTTTATGCTCAAGAACAAGACCCTTCAAGAGGTTCATGCATCTCCAATAGGGGGCACTCAAGATTTTTGAAAATCTATCATATAATCAAGCAATATTTATTTTGGGAAGGAATTATGGGGAATACATAATTTTTTTTGGTTGAATGCATGGTATGTCAACAAAACAAGGTTGAAAAAATTAAGACATTGGGTCTTTTGCAACATTTATCCATTCCTAGAAAGAGGTGGGAGGAGGTTTCCATGGATTTCATTATAGGGTTGCCAAGGTTTGAAAAAAAAAAAACTCATCATGGTAATTTTGGATAGGCTCATAAAATATTCTCATTTTTTCTCCTTATCACAACCATTTGTAGTTAGTATTGTAGATGTTAATTTTATGGATTCATTTCAAAAGTTGCATGGTATTTTCAAGAGTATTATAAGTTACCTTGATCCCATCTATACCAATAATTTTTACACTAATTTATTCTCATGTTTGGGTACTCATTTGGCTAATATCTCATAATATCACCCTAAATCTAATGGAAAAATAGAGGTGGTCAAAAAATGCCTAAAAGGGTGTCTTAGTATTTTTGCATCTGATAAATAGGAAAAATGGGTTCATTGGCTGCCACTAGCAGAATGGTGGTGTATCACTTCCTTCAACACCTCTTCCAAAATGTCTCTATTTGTGGTTCTTTATGGTTATTAATCCATCTCTTCATAATTAATGGTGAAGCCTAAGGTTCTATTTGTTAAAGAACACATTCAATATCAACAAGAGGAAATCAACACATAATGGAATGAAATAATAAGGAAATCAACACTAGAGTGAGTAGCTAGTTGACATGGGTGATTAGTTATTTGTGCACTTATATCCATATAATTATATGTCTTTGAATCAATATAAAAATGATAACAAACTTTCTCCAAAGTATTATGGACCTTATAAGATATTACATAAAATCGTTAGTGTTGCATAAAATCTAGAGCTACCCCAATCTAATCACATACATCATGTATTTAATGTATCTTTACTGAATAAGGTAATAATATATATACTTTATACCCCTACTAAGTTACCATAACTAGAAGAAGGATGATTCATTTAAAACCTGAGGCAATCCTTCAGACACACTAAAAGGCAAAGAACAAGAGAAATTAAGGAGTATTTGATCAAGTGAATTAATTTGAACCATGAAAATGCAACTTAGGAGGATGAATATTTTATAAAACAACATCCAAAAAATTTCAAAATTGAGGGTAACTTTGGTTTTGAGGGCATGGGAATGATATTCCCTTAGCCTATAATATATGTTGGGATATGATAGTGTATCTAACTTGTGGCTTGTATAACCCCTTCCTTATCATATTACATTTCTATATGAACTCATTTGGTTAGTTGGGTTTGATTATGGAGTAACCATGGCCTAATTAGACTATAAATGAGAGGTAATTATTAGTACTTGATCATCATATTGTTAATTATGTTCTTATTATAAGGTTGTGGAAGTTTCCCCCTAAAATTGGTTTGTCATTTATTTATATAGCCTAATTTATTTCAGTCATATTATGATCTATTTTTATTATTCTAATTTTTTGTGAAGTAATTTCATTATATTTTTCATACTGTGCATTCTTTGACAAAACATGTGCATACTTATGAAAACTTCCATACTTAGATAAAATCAAAGTTTCCATGTCCTTATGTGCAAATCATGGGTGAAAAAACATTATTTCTCTTTTATTGCATACATCCTTAAGTGGAATTTGATTATACGTATTTATTTTATATTTATTTTAAATAATCATGGTAAGCCTTAAAGAATCATTATGCTTAGTCTTTGAAATGAGCTATGCATTATTGTTATAAAAGCACTTTTTTATTTGTAGTGAGTAGACTTTTATAGTATCATAAAATGGTCCCATCAGTTTTATTTTATGTTTTTTTGTGTTAGTTGGAATATTTATCTTTATATTATTAATTTTACCTATATTAAGTGATGTTATTACTCTTGTAAAATTTCAAAACCTCATACCTTCATTTTTAGTTTCCAAGTACAACCCTCATTCATTCATTTGTATCCTCCAAACTCCCTATATAGGTTATATTTTATGGTATTTAAAGTCTACATGGATGGTAATGTATATTCATGGAGTTTATTTTTTCCTCTACTTTTTCCAATTAGGCTCACTCATCCCTTTTTGAATTTTTTGTTTATAGATATTAGAACTCAACCCATGCGTTGATATTACAAAAATTCAATTCAAAAGAACTTATAAATAAAAAAAATGTTATAGATAATTTAATATAAAATAACTATTTATAAACCATATAATATTTCATATATTAATGCTTCTTAAATAAATAAAAGGTGGGTTCCTCACCCTTTCATTAATATAACAAAAAAAATAAAAGATTTTTAGAATATTGTTTACAAAGCCTATAAAATAAAAAGAATAAAATAGAGGTTTTCATATATATATATATATATATATATATATATATATATATATATATATATATATGGCTTGGTTTTACAATATAAATCCAAACATTTATTAACAAAATTGATTCCAAATAGATAAAACTAGAATACATAAGTCATGATATACTGCAACACTCAACAAAACATTGTCTTAGCCTAATGTCTTCCATATTAATAAAATTATATTATGTAACTTAGAAATTACTACCCACCAAGGATAAATACATCATCCTCCATATAATAAGACAATGAATGGTTAATATAAGTTTAAAGAATTGTTGTAATGAATAAGGACTAGATTTTAAAAAATAGTTCCATGAGCTATATAATTTTACTAGTTTTCATAATCCATGCACTATTCAACTATCCTTTCAAGATTTAAATTAAATAAAAAAAATTCCTACTACCTTTAATAAATTTTTAGTATAAAAATTAACTAAGAGGTCACATTTTATATGTTTTTAACCATTCTAACCCTACAAAATATACTCATATCCTAATTCAAACTAGGGAATAAGTACTATAAAAAAATTCATCTCCTTGCCCAATGAGAGGTCAACATCAAGAGGGGGTCATATTCAAAATCCAATTCATTTTCATGCCCATTCAAACTAGGGAACCACCTCAACTAGTATTGATCCTTTGTCATTATAACTTAAGATATTATATAATCCAATCCAATCACTTGGATCATTGCTAGAGATAGACAATAAAAGGTACTAATCCACAACCTCATTTTAAGTAGGTTTACAACTTGATTACATTTTTCATAATAATTTTTAAATATGGAGGAGTAATTTATTACCAAATCCCTCACCCCACACTAAATACTCTCTAGTTTAAAATTGTATTTTATCTTTAATAACTACATTTATGATGATCATGGAATCCCCATCCATAATCACATCTAAAATTATATTTTCCTTTATTAATTTGAAACCTTAAAGACACAATATAACATTAGATTCATTATATGTATCTTTTAGAAAAAATATGGATCCATTATAATAGTTTTCCTTGGTTCCATCAAATTACATAACTTGCCCCTATAACTTATGGATTATTTCATGATGCCCCATAAAAATTAAATTTCATTGATCCTAACCTAAGTGGGGTTCACCTAACATCCATTATTATATTCTTATTATCCTTTTTTCATTGCTCCAAAATCATTACAATTTTAGGCCAATTATCAATAATGTATTTTTTTATCTTATACCTAACATGTCTTTATTGATTCTTCAAAAAATAATATGTTACAAGAGATATCTTATTTGACTTTTACACAACACCTTTTCCATACCATTTCATTAGCCCTGACAATTTAATTATGCCACACCTACAAAATATTATAAATTACATTATCCAAATCCACTTGGCAAAGATTGCTAATATTTTTCAATCCTTTTGGCTATTAACAAGATATTTCCTTTATTAATCATGGGCATAGTCATGTTTTATTTAATTTAAAAAGGAGTCAAAATATATATTTCTTGAATATATACAATGAAAAAGGATATGTTACACTAACACAACTTCATATTTACACAAGATACATATATAATGGGAAATGAATCCCATAAGATCATATTATTTACATAAGAGGCATATTCTTTCATTCTAAGGTTCCTAATGCTTTGTATGTTCTACCTCATAGGGTATAATTATTAAAACACTAATTAACGGAAGCTATCCACCCAAACCCTAGTTTAGACCCAAATATTCATTTTATTTACTATTAAGTCATTGTTTGGCTATTATGGGTACATGAACATAGTTGAATAATTTATGGAAAGGAAGTAAAGATTTAAAATAGGAAAACAAAACCAAGAAATCATATTTTTGTTAAAATATTTTATTAGGATTCTAAAATTATAATCACACCACTATCTAGAATAAAGTGTACCATTCTAGTGATTATATCTAATCAAATTCAAATGTCTAGGTTATAATCATCTTGGATTCTACTACATGTTTCCATGATTATATTTTTTTGATAGGTCTTATACAATGTTGTACACACAACTACACCATATCTATCATTATGTATTTATTATATTGATGTTCCATTTATAAATTATCAATATTGTATTTTATATGTTGTGTGAATGTTTAATTACATTTAATTTATTTATTAAATTTTTTTGGGCTTAACTTACATTGTCTTAAACTTTTTAGGTTTAGATACTTTTTTGATATCACCTCATATTATGTTTAAACGCAACTTCTTTGTATTTCCTAGGGTTATTTTTTGCATGCTTTTAAATATACTCTTAAGATCTATTTTATGTTTTATGTGTTAAACCTTAAACCCTAGGTCATTATAGTTTCTAAAAATATATTTTCAATAGTGTGTTTTTTCTTGTTTTATCTAAGTAAGGCTTGGAAATTAAAATGTATTCTAATGGTATGTCTATTATTTATAAACTTATCATTTATTTGGAAAATGGTGAAAATGTGAATGATGTGCATTCACAAAATAATGCCTCTTCAAGTGATGACATTTATTTTATTAGTTACATACCATTTCATAAGTATAATGGATATATAAGTGATAGAGACAATGATAATAATATGGGAACTCATCCATTTACATATCAAAACCTCTCACAAAGATCTCATATTTCAAAGTTTTTAGATTTTATGACAGGTAAACCTAAAGATATCCAAATATTAGTGAATGTTTTAAAATATATTGCATGTTAAGAATTTTTTTCTAACTTTATTGTTTCCCAAGCTTGTTTTAATTCTATTATTTTTCATTCTTCTTCTAATCTTATTATTTCTCAAGTTTCTTATAATCTTATTATTTCTCAAAATTATACTAGTCATATTGTTTCTCAAAACCCTCTAATTTATTCTTGAAGTCCTCTATTTATTTTTAATTTTTTTAAAATTCAATAAGTTCATCTCGAATTCCTCAAAATTATTTACATTTCTTTAAAAATTGCAAACTATTATAAATAATTCTCAATTTTATCCAAATCTTTCAATGTTTCAAAAGCATTCCATTCCCAACAACAAGATAATCATTCCCAACAACAATTTTATATCTCTCTACCTCTAACATCCACCACCACCAATTGCTTATACTTTACATTCATACCAATCTCCACATCCATAAATGGATATCATGAGTCATACCCTTCATAGCATGAAAAATAAAGAGAAAAAAATTATCTAGGGTTGAAATTAAGTGCAAAAAAGGGTTAGTTTCAATTATATTATTTTAAATGTTTTAGCTCATTAAATTCTATCTCATCCTCTTCCAAGTGTTTTTTTTTTGCCCAAATTTGAATTATTCAATGTAAAAGGATATCCATCACATCATATTAGATCATTTATATCTTCTTGCTTATATTTTTCCCATGACGATAGGGTATTAATCAATATTTTTCCTATAATTTTAATGGGTTGTTCTATTGACAAGTTTTATGCCCTCTCAGGTTGAGAAGATTATTTTAATACAATTTTGAATTATTTATTATATCATTTTAAAATTAATATTATCATGAAGGTCATATTTTTTAAGGTATGTTAAATTAGATAAGGACCCAATGAACACATAAGGAGTATTTAAAAACCTTGGGACTTATATCAATCATAAAAAAATATAAATTTTATTTCAAATGAATAGACCCTTAGGAGAATTATAAATATATCATGATAGAAAATCCAAAAAATAAAAATTTACACAAATTTACAATTGATGAGTCCTATTTATTTTTAATATTTCCAATTTATTTGAAATAATATTAGATATTGAATAAGTAGTTAACAAGTCCATTCATTTGAAATAAAGATAATTGGGAGATAGATGATCCAAATATCTTTTATAAGTCCTCTTTTTTTGAAATATTCTTTACATTAGTGATTATGTGTTTAAATTCAAAACTATGTATAATAATAAATGATATGAGCCATTGGATAATTAAATTCAAATCCTCTTTTTTGATAGCTTGTTTCTAATGATTAAAGCGATAGAAGTGTCCAATTATAATCCTTATTTTGATGAGATTTTCCATGCTATTAGATAATACAAAATTAATATATTAGATACTGATATGTTTAAATATTCCCCCAATATGTCTTATTTTTCTAATGATTTAAAATTTACAAATAATTCAGACTTTAAGAATAAGATAAGCTATATTGGACTCTAAACCAAGAACAATCATATAAATGTAGTCACTACCATAGAATAGGAAAATTTAGTGAATCGGTTCATATATATCCATAGTTCTTAATTTATTGTCCAATACATGGTTCTTATGGTCTTTCATTTATTTCTAATTAACCTTCATTATTTTATGTATTCCTTTTTCTCTAAGGGTTGAAGTTATTTAATTTATAAATATATTTCCTATAAATGTATGGTATTATCATTTAGTTATGCTAATTTTCATTTCCTTCTTTATGAACCTTTTTATTTCTCTCCAATTTGTTTTGCATGACATTGGTCATTGTATTCTCATTCATTATTTATGTTTGTTTTTTCATTTTTGGACATTTGTTTATCCCTAAAATATATAATGGTTTATATATGATGAGAACACATTCGATCTACAATAGTTATGCTATATTCTTTTATCATTGGATGATTAATACAAAAGACAAAAAATAAAGACCATCATGTGTTGTATTATCAAATCCAAATAAATTATATCTCACCTAAGATGCACAACAGGTTCCTTAGACCTTCTAGACTAATAAATTTACAAACTATTTTACTTATATTGGATCAGATTGCCTAAGTTAGTCTAAACTATGGATAATTAAGATTATGTAAAATATAAAAATAAATTACAAATATGAATTAAATATGAAAGATATATATTTCACTTTGAATATTTGGATATGAAAGAGAAAGAGGAAATGAGGTTTATTATCTTATTGTATGTTCTATCACTGATAAAAGCCATCAATAAATTTACAAATGTATTGTATGTGCCTCATCACTGCTAAAATTAAAAAATAGCAGCTTAAATCATATGCAGATGTTATCAATAAAGTTTGATTATGGAAACTGATATTATCTATTCTCTATTATCAAGTTCTTTGTATGTTGTGTAGGTATGCAACTCCTAAGACCCCTATGCAAATACATGTAAATGTTTCCTATGTGTGCACTTAAATTTGGTCCTCTAATCTATATTTTCCTTTTCCTTCTCCTTACTTTGAAACCTAATCACACTTTCAAAAAAAATAGGACCTAAAAAAGGTTTGAATTTTGGGTTAGACTAACCTCAACCACTCTTCACTCAGTATTCTACATTCTAATACTCTAAATAGGTCATAAACCCCATGTGTTTCTCCCACTTATTTGTGTGTGTGCCTAATCATGTGAATGCAAGTATAAATTTGAATGTTACTAGGTCACCTTTTAGCACAGACAATCAATTGATATGTGTATACAAATATATTTTTTGTAAAGCTTCATATCTATGCCCAAGTAAAATATAAGTCAACTAAGTGTTTATTTGAGTCTATGAATTTTTATCATTAGAATATTCTTAGGGAATTTGTATATAGTGCTCTCAGGTTTGAATTAGGAAATTGTTGACACGTAAAATCCAACCCAAAAAGACCAATAAAATAAAATAAAATCAATAGAAAGGATGTACAACTCATAAGGGATGTACAAATGACACCAAAACAATGCTTACAACCTCAAACCCAATTAGTAGCTAGCATAGTCCATGTTTACCAAAACCATCCTAAGTGTATATAAAAGAACAAAAATGAATATGACCAAATTAGGAATCCTTGTGATAAACACAAAATCATACAAAAATATTAAATAGAAAAACACCTAATCAATCCAACAAACAAAAGTGTGTAAGCCCAAGACAATAGTGTCAATAATTGCTTGATTCACAATAAGAGTACATGTATGTAAATTCATGTGAAAAACATTATACAAATAAGGATAATACTATAATTGGGTGTATACACAAATGAATATTATGAGAATATATGAAATTAACATAATAGCTTCCACATAAATGTATAGTAATAAAATATGACATCATTAAGTGAAATTCTCATTATGTCATCAAATGGTATGGATAAAATAAAAATAACATGGAATAAACTAATTAAAATTAAATAAATTGAATCATACATGAATGAAATTTTAGAATTAAACTCTATCTAATGTGCTATTAATAGAAACAATTCCAAGTGCCATGATGAAACTAAGCAATAAAATAAAATGACAAATGGATAAGGAATAATTGCACCTATTAGTCGTTCTATAAATATGAGACTATAGACTGAATGTACTAAATGTATTCAACCTACTCCTAACATTTATAAATTATGTTTTTCTCCTAGATAGACCCATTCACTATGCAAGTGAATCCTATATAGACTCAATTATGATAGTCCCATCATAGTAATATTTGTCTCTTTATGGACATATTTGTATTACTAAGGTTCGATAGGATATTATTTATATCATTTTTACATTATTGCCTTCAGAGCTATTAGGTAGAATATTCAAAATATAATAATATTATTCCTTGACCTATCTCTACATAGAAATTTCAATCCAAAATAAGAGAAAGGATAAGTAATTAGGTCAAGAAACCACCAAAGTATAGTTTTAAGTTGCATATCCTACAGGCTAAAAATGATACCCCTTATAGTTCACTTAATGTGTGGATGAAGATTCAAGGTAGGGATTCAACCTTCACTTCATAAATGGAGACACAACTATAAATAATTTGCTTAAGTTTTCCTTTAGTACAAGAGGAATTTCATAATTTGAATAGTAGATTATATCATTAGTATTGGATCTTTATGAGTGTGCCTAGACTAATTTGGAGGAGAATAATAGTTTTTATATGCTTTTGATTCTTAAGTTCCTTTGTATCATAATCCCTTTTAGGATCCTTGTATACATAGCCTTATTTTGATTTGAATTAAGATTTAATGGGGTAAAAGATGACACTAAAAATAGGAAGGACACTAAAAAATAAGGCCCAAAAAAATACAATAAAATGGGCATGGTCAAATGTCACACTATAATTGAAAATAGACAAACTCATAAAATATATGGGTTTATCTAGGAGAGACCTATATAATGCATGGGTTTGTTTAGAGGCAAAATCAGACATGAGAAATACAAAGAAAATAAAAATGACATTAAATAAGATAGAGGCTGGGCTTCCCAAAGTAAAAAATAGAAAAATATAAGAAAACAAAATAATGACAATAACATATGGCATCATAGAGAAAGTAGAGTAAACCAAGATTAGTAAATGTGTCAAAAGGCTATTGAATCAATATAAAGAGCCATATATTCAAAGTGATTCTAAATTTATTTCAATAATTAAGCTTGCAAAAAATTTACGCATCTACATAATGTCACTACTTTGAGGTGTGTATGAGGTGGTGTATGCATATGTCAAATTAAAATTGACACTTAAATTTAAGTGCATAACTTGAATTACATTAGGAAGAACAAGATGAAGTGTTTTTTCATGCATCTATCTACACTATTATTTTCAATCTTAATATACCTATGAGCAATGACCATATACACAAAAGTATTAAATGTTATATCATGTTTGTCTTTCATTTTGAAATAATTGAAGTTTGAAAATTTCTAATTATTGCATTATGAATTAACAATAGCATAGGAATGAATACACTTGATAGAACTTTACTCTCAATTCCATGCCAATAATATTTCTATAGGTGTTTAAATATATCCAACACTTCTCTAGAGTCTTTAGAACACAACTAAATTTTTTAAAAGGATTTAAAATAAAACCGAGTATTTCTCTAGTAGTCACCAATTACCAATCTACTACTTAATCTAGGAAGTACATAAATTTTCTCAGTTTCATACCATTTTCTTAAATTGAATTTGAAAATGACTTGATATATTACCCATTTTGAGGTGAGGGATAAATACCTATGTTACAATCACTCATAAAAAAAAAAATTAACTACACCATATGTTAGGAAAAAATAAACTAGTTGAAGTGTGATATAATCTTAGAAACATATGGAATTGAATTTTTCCATCATCATATTTTTTTAAATGTTTGCAAAGTTTAAATTATAGTATTATTCATGATATGTAGAATAATGTAAAATGAAATATAGTGTAGTAAAGATAATTTCATATAAATCACAAAACATTTGGGTATGATGCCCCCTTTGGCCAAACATAATGTGAAACAAGTATCATGTATCGAAATTGACAATAGTCTATCAATGCTCAACATAGTTCAATTTGTTTTGGTCCAATGTTAGGATGTTAATTTGAAGTATCACTATACGCAAATGCATGAGGATAATAACAATCATATAATAAAAATTTCATATGATACTTGATTATGTGTGGGTATCATGGCCCCAAAGGTAAATGCATGAAGATATATGATCAAAACATGTGTATGGGTATGATGCCCCCATAGGCCTATAATTTTCAAATGTATCCATATATTATTGATGTAAATATCTAATATTTTTTCCCTATAAATGTGATGATGAAAATATAATAAAAGTGTCTTATACCATTTAGTTGCACCACATTATGTAGAAACAAAGCTGTAGTGACAAATGAATACTCCTTGACACTCCTATGGGTTTATGAAAAAGGGTAAAGAAGTAAAGGATATTAGTTTAAAATTTACTAAAAATAAGTTAGTTCATATCACCCAATATACATTATAATATTTTTTTTAATATGTAGATTTGAACATTGCTTCTAGTAGAGGGAAAAATGTGGCTTGCGGTAAGTGCATTAAAGTTCAATTAGTTGTCTTGATAAACTATTGAGTGTATAAGGTGAATGATAGTAATCATGTTTATAACATGAGTCTCCATGTAATTTTATAATATTTTTTTAATAAATAACCATTTTCCATGATATTTTTAAATTGATGTACTGCCCAAGATAAATTAAGGCTTTTTCACTTGTTTTAAAATTTTCTCCACAAGAATATATTTATTGCATAACTAATGGAATTCTTGTTAAATTATGAATAAATGCCATAAAATTCTATGAATGTCTAAAACTAATAATACGCATTCATATAATTGAAAAGAAACATAAAATATTATCTAATTACTTATATAGGGCCTCAATTTGGCATTTTTAGGTCAATTTAATTCTTATTTCACAAGCATTAGGTTAAAAATTTAATAAGGTGCATTTGAATGAAATTCATTTGATCTTGATTTTTGGTAATAATTTTTACTTTTCCATTTTTCTAATCAAGTGCTTTGAGCTTTGAGTTCTTGCTATGATGGCCATAAGAGAGAGGTTTCACCTAGTCAACTTGATCACACTCATTCCCTTATCACCAATGGTGAGGTCGTTACTTAGGTATTATTATTTTCTTTTCATTTCAAAAAAGTATTTCATTCCATGTTTTTAAATTTATTTTTAGGATAATATAAACCATGATTGATTGTGGCATTTAATTGTTGGGTCCCTTTTTTCATTGGGATTATTCATTATGGTTAAAATTTATATGTATGCCCACATATATGTGAGATTGTTATTTCCATCATATGTTGATTATGTCCATGAATATAATGAGTCCATCTACTTTGTTACTAAGTTTGTCTTATGGGATGTTTGACCTAAATTTAACTTTTTTTTACGTTGATTTTTTTCTCATTTATAATTATTTTATGGAATAATATTCATTGATATTTATGTTTATGTATTTGTGGTTTCAAAGGTTTTTTCACATATGTGAGTTCTACCATTTTAGATCCTAGATTTTGATATCTATGCTTATTATTGACCTATGTGATCAATAAATTATAGAGGTTTCTAACTTTGGGCCCATGGGTCTCTTAGGTATTGTGACCCATATGTGTTTATTCACTGTTTTGGCTAAGATATGGGACTATGCTAATTTTTCCTTCTATCTATCCATAGAGGAAATATTTTGACACTCGAGGATGTTTGAATGAATTTTTACTTACCCTTTCATGGTAGAGATGTTTTCATTTCTCAACTAAGTGCCATTGAGAGGTAGACTGCCAAGGTATATTATAGAAGTGATTCCAATGATCAGAAGAGAGATGGTTGTGATAGCCTACTTATGGAGCATATTTTTACTAGCACCACCCCATGACTAAAAATATATTTATTGTGGTATATACTTATGGGTTATCTCTTTTCTATTGATTTTAGTCTATCATATAGGATATTGAGAAACATAATATAGTTTACAACTAGGGCATATTGATGCTAACCCATACATATCATGATTTTTATATGTTTACCATAAAAAATTATTTTATAAGCTTAATTTGTATCAATTTACTACAGGTTTTGGACTATGAACATATTGTTTTAATTTACCCACTTGGTTTACCCATTCATACTTGGACTAAGGTAGAACCCTATGTAGAAAGATGGGCTCATGGGCATGGCCTACATGTTGGGAAACATGACATCACTCATTTTTAAGGGATTGAATTGATTATAATTAGTTATCATTATTTGGAGGACCTATTACCTTCACTTAGTTTGGCATAAGGAATTTATTATTATACCACTATTACAGATTGATTTAACTATTTTAGGAATAATGGAGTTTTATTCTTATTTTAGTTAAAGGTCTAGACTAATAAATCAGTAAATAATATTGAAATAATTATAGCCTTGATTTGTATATTTTATTTATCTTTTGTAGATTTATAAAAATAGTAATAAATTAGGAGAAATATAACTTAGCTTAAAATAGGTTGAAATGGCTATTACAAGGTCTAAAATTGGGTGTGTAGGACTAAGACACTGTCACAAATCAAAATTTGGCTTTCATTTTTTGAAAGTATAAGACCACCAAAAATAGGACACCCTAGGGTCTGGTGTTATTATCATCTTCCAATTATGTTTTCTGAATTACTCATAAAGATCTAATTTTTTGTCATTCTTTCCACTATTCCTGTGTGAGCCTATTTATAAGATCTTGAGTCTTTAATGTTGATAGAACTTCTTATAGATCTGATTTAATCTTGAAACCCTAAACCTTCATCATGTTTAATAGAAAATAAAATAGAGGGGGGTTAGTATGTGTAAGATGCACTAAACATGTATCCACACCCCTTATATGGGCACATTGTCTACATACCAATAATCTAAAGAGGGATAAAGACATATGTAGTTATCCCACTTGATGTGATTTATGCAATAATATAATGAGAATGCAAAAATTACAAATTGAGAATTCTTGAAGTGGTTAAGGACTGGTGTGAGTGTTTGAATATGTTTGCAGTTGTGTTAGGTGATTATATGTCAAGAATAGGAAAGTTTGCCTTAGTAGTTACTTATATTATTTCTTGATTTATAAGATTTATCACCTCCCTTTGTAAATGAATTTTGGATGGACTTTTATATGAAACTATTAATCATGGGCTATATGTATTCATGTTAGGCTGACATGATGAAGGATAGGAATCAATGAAAATAGTCATTTGGGCTCAAAATGTGATTGGATAATAGTGCTAAAAATGGGACACCCTAGGGTCTAATGCTATAGTCCAAGTATGTCACTCCTATCTTATAGGCTTAAGATCTAGGGGCATAGAATTATCTTGGTAAATAGAGCCTGGCTGAGTTGGAATGATCATTTGAAAGACTACAAATGATTGGAAATAAGAAAAACGGTACCTAGGAGGGTCATAAGAGCATGCAAAGATGAGTTATAGCTAGGATGTCACAAAACACACTAAAAATACCAATTTGGACATTTTTTATGACTACATTTTCCCCTCCTTTATTCTAGTGATGTAGCAAAGCAAAATACTAGGATAAATGAAAACTAGAAAGTGTACCTGAATTTACCTATAAGGGTGAAGTCCGTGAAGTTGTGTGATACTAAGTGTGCATAGAGAGAGCACATTGTGAAGTGTAAATCTATAAGATAAAAAAGAGTATATCAGTTCTTACTAGATACACTATATCTAAAATAAGAAAATATAAAAGTTAGGTAAGAGAGAGAGAGGAAGAGAAAGGAATGAATACATCTCACTAAGTACATAGACCAATATAAAATCTATTATGTTGTTGAATGATGTTGAGTGATGATAGATAATGTTGGGTATGTGTTGAACTAAAATTAATATAATGAACTGAGCTGAGTACCTAATTCCCTGAGAGTGGCTCAAGAATGCAAAAGTTAGCACTTTAGCTCCATCATCACCCACTAAGTGAATCTATGTGATCATGTATGTGATAATTAATGTTTGGACTGTGTATAATCCCTCTAAGTAGGTGGCTCAAGAATATAAAAGCTAGCTAGTCCTTTAGATCCATCATTTCCCACTAAGTGAAGTTATGAAATGATACTGGTATGGATTTGCATCATATGGGATGGCTCTTAAAGCTTATGAATGATCTAAAATATTACAATGTGGCATGGATAGTTGAATGTGTACTAGAAACTAGGCCAATCTTGGCCATTCTAAAAAGTGGAGAATATGCTTATATGAAATACACTATGAAATTGGTAACTAGGATTATGTCAAATCAAGCACTAAGTTATAAGCCCTCTGAGTAGGTGGCTCAAGAATACAAAGGCTAGCTAGTCCTTTAGATCCATCATTTCCCACTAAGTAAAGTTATGAAATGCTACTGGTATGGATTTGCATCATATGGGATGGCTCTTAAAGCTTATGAATGATCTAAAATATTACAATGTAGCATGGCTACTTGAATGTGTACTAGAAACTAGGCCAATCTTGGCCACTCTGAAAGGTAGAGAATAGGCTTATATGAAATCCACTACAAAATTGGTAACTAGGCTTATGTCAAAGCCACTTGGGAATGATTCCAACCACCTATAGATGGAATCAAGCATGCAACTACTAAAAATGCTTAGATTATGTACTAAACTCAAAAAGAAAAGAAAGCCAATGTGTCATGCAAATTTCCCCCAATCACAGGTGTCTATAACATGGATTCTAATTTAGAAGTTATACCAACTACCTTATTTGAAACTAAAAGCAAGAGCCATCATGCTACACATGATGCCCCCTTATATTTAGATTCTTTGAGGAAAATTATACTAAAATTGCTAAATATGATCTAAACTATAGGTGACAAATGTAACTAACTTACCTTTCTATCTATTTCTATAAAATCTAGGTTTTTTATTGTTTGGATAGGAGCACTAAAAATAAGACACCTTGGTGTCTAGTGTTATTGTCCAGGTTTGGCTCTCTTGTCCTTTGCTGATTCTAATCACTATTCTATAATCATCATTATCTTTCTAGTTTTACTACCTAGTTTGGGTTCTAATTGTTGTTTTGAGTGTTTTAAAACTAAGTTTTTGACCAATAGAGACTCTAATCTCTTTTGAGGGTAGGAATGAATACCCTGCAATGACTACCCTTAAAAGAAAGAGCCCTACAAGTGTGTAATGTTGCAAAATACATGATATAGCAATGATAATAAAAAATATGTCTCAAGATATAACATACTTTATATTGAATATTATTAGATCAATAAGGGTGTGCCTAGATAGATGTAACAATGTAATAGCATGTGCAATATACTGAATTGGAACTGGAAATGTTAGTTGTTGGTTGTTGGTTTTCAAGGAGGGATGGAACATGATGTTCATCATGGCATCCAAAAAATCAATATAATACATGATGTGGATCATGGCTTTATAAATAATGAGAAGCAAAAAAAAAAAAGCACACAAGATAAGAATCAAGAAGCATACAAGAGTGTCCAAGGGGCCAAGCAAACAAGGGACATGGGCACATGCCACTTAGACTAGGAAAGCAAACATACAAGGTATGTCCAAATTCCATATACACATATAATTGAAAACAAACAAGTTGGCATGAGGGACAAAAGCACATAGAAGAGTAAAAGTAAATAAAAATGGTAAATGTCCTATGGCACACACAATTAAATAAGCAAAGGACATTGGAAAATTCTTTAAGGCACACACAAGAGATAAAATAGGAACTAAGAAATGTAATCACATCTAGCTATGTAAATAAAGAAAGGAAGGCATGTAAATGCTGAAAATACAATTGCATCTAACTAATCAAATAAGAATTGAAAGTATGTAAAACATGTAGTACAAGACTAGGTAGATGTTAATAAATACACAAGTGTTATATATTAGTGAATGTCGATAGAGTAATCTATGTATGATAGTAAATAATGTACATCAACATGATAACTAGAGTATGTGGTGTAGGAATGACATAACCTAGATGGTGTAGTCATGTATAAGATGCCCCCAGTGGGTATACATATTGATGTATGTCTCAAATGTAGAAGTAGGATGCCCCCTTAATGGGTAGAGTGAAGCAATCAAGGATCTGGATGTCACTGCACACACTCAAAGAAGATCAAGTGAATCATGGTAATGTAGATAAATCAACATATAATATCTTAGAACAACAAAATGTAAGTCTAACATGGTAGTAGAAATGTAAAGCATGGATAATGCATACAATTGAAATGATTTAGCTTTTTGATGTTTTTTATTTATTTGAATATTTTTGTATTTTGACATATTTGATTTTTTTTCTATTTTGAAATATTTGAATGTTTTTGGGTTTTTGATATATTTTAATGTTTTTAAATTTTTGTAATGTTTGAATGTTTTTGGTATTTTTGAAATAAGTTATTTACAATCAATCATAAAGAGACTATGTACAAGTAATTTGAAAAGAATCTATATAGAAGTAATTTTGAAACTTTATGTACAAGAAAGATTGAGAATAAATAATACTAACCAATGAGTATAATGAGAGACTCCCTATCATGGTATCTTATATCAAGCAGAGGGATTGCGCATGATCATGAAGCATGATGGAAGGGCTGAGATATTAAATCTGAAAATTATGTATGTTGTAAGTTCTCTAAAATCTCTATAGCAAAAACCAACTTTGGGGTCCCCTGTAACTCTGAGAAGTGGATAAAATTGTAGGGCTCTTAGAGACCCATCTAGTGGTAGGAAAAACTCTTTGAACATGTGCTCAATGTGTAGAGGCATGAAACCTCAATGATACTACCTTGGGTGTGAACATTGTAGCTAGAAATTATCTAGATTCCTAAAATTGTGGTTTCTCTAAAAAAGGCCTCTATAGAAGTATGTGAACTCTCTATGCTGGTGAGGAAGTCCTTGACTATGTTTGAATCTAAACTAGAGGAATAACTATAACTAGTGGAGAATCTAAAATTGGTGACTATAAAGTAGTAGATGGCTCTGAAGTGGGGAGTGATAACTCATATGGAACTCCACCAACTATAACAGCTTGATTAACATGAATGAATTTCATGCATCTATGAACTATAGAAGGTACTGCATGAATTTTCTAAATCCATGTCAACCAAGTAACATTTCAAAAAATCCTAAACTAGGAATAATAGTAAATGGTGTGACCACATGTGTTGGACCAACCTATAAAGAAAATACAATCTCACCCAATGAACTTTGTATGTGCCCAATAAATCCACTTATAATTGTGTCTATCAAGGTAATATCCTGCTCTAAATATCTCAGATGTTATAGTAATGTCATAGTGCACATGTTCACAATAGATCCATTGTCTATGAGAACACTGCGAATGAGATGATGATTAATCTAAGATCTAATAAGGAGTGCATGGTAATCCAAATCATCTTCAACTATCTCTTGCTTTGAGAAGGAGATGGAAGGTCTAGATAGAACTCTAGAATTATGCACACCAATCATGTTGCTCAAAGGATATGACTCAACTGAAGGTGTCTAATATGTAGTTGGTGAAGGGTGTGTATGATATACATGGTGAACACCTCATGTATCCCATGTCTCCTATTTATAATGTTGTGGGAAAGGATATAATAAAATTCTCAAAGCTTTATCTTGTGTTTGATTTTCCTGAGGAGGCTCAATTGGAGTTCTAATATCAATAAGGTTGCCATTTATCAAGTCCTATATCTTGTGTTTCAAACTGATGCATCTATTTATTGTGTGGCCTGATGCCCTATGAAAATTGCAAAATACATTTTGATCATATCCATGTGGAAGAGACTTTGTTGGATCAACTTCCTGAATAGGAGGGAGATATATGATATTACATACCAATAACAATTATAAGATTCTAGCTAGAGATACTGGTAGATTAGTAAAGGTTCACTAAAGAGGTGCTGATAAAACCAGTCATTAAGGGGGCTCTAAAGCTACATTAATTGTAGGTTGATTTTGATTTTTTCTATCATTAACCTTTACTTTTTATGGGACTTTATTATTACTCTTGTTTGTTGTTTATGATATTCTTGTGTACTTGAGTTTGCCCATTGAAATTAGTCTAACTTCCATTTCCTTTAGTGTATTACATAACTCATTAAAGGAAGAGAATCTTTTGAACATTATTGACTCATGCAAAGCTAGCAAAATACTCTATTTGAAGATATCCTATAATTCTTGATCGACCATGGGGCTAGTCATTTTAGCCAAGATAATCTTATATCAAAGAACATAATCTATGAGGTGCTCATTTGACCTGTGTTTCTATTGTGCAACTTGGGCATAAGAAACCTTTTCACCTATGTTAATGCTGAACTGAGCTAGGAACATATCAACTAAAGGATTGAATATGTTGACTAACTCATTTGATAGACTATATAATCATTGTAAAGAATAATCCTTTAAACTCCATGGAAATAACTTGGTTAGTAACTAGTCATTTGGCCCATAGTCCATTCATATTTCATGAAAATCTTTCAAGTGTGTCTCTAGATCACCCTTGTCATTGTATAGAGTGAGATTGGGTTCAATAAAACTTGGTGGCAAGGGTGTAGAAGAAATATGATGTGCAAATGGTGTATGCAGTAAAGCAAAAGAATCCAAGGCCTATGTAGGTCTAGTGGAAACTTTCTCAAGTTGTATCACCTTAGATTAAAGAGATTTTATCTATTATACAAGGGCAACCACATCAAGAGACAAAGATGTAATAGCTATGACTGGTGGTGCCTCATAGGAAGGTTGTGCTACTATAAGGGGTTGTTGAGACATAGTTTCCCCCATAGTGTCATTTCAAATTGGTTGCTCTATGGTTTGAGAAGATTGACCATAGTTTATTTTTTGTTCTTCTACTTGTAATATTTTAAGCATATCATCTTACATATCAGGATGTTTAGTTAAAAGGTCTTGAAGTTCCCTCTTATCAATTTCTTCAAAGCTAGTATATAGGGCCATTGTTAAAGTAGGAAAATAAATTGAAAACGGATTAATTTTTTTGCAATAAGTTGTAATAATCAAAATGTGGTGAAAGGAAAGTACTGAATAAAGGAAATGTAAAGTCCCAAAAATAACAAACTAAAATACGTATAAAAAGGATACAAAGGTCACAAACATATAAGGTGATACCTCAAATAAACAAAGGGACCTAGTAAGTTCAACTAGGTTTTGAATTTTATTTTTTTATATTATTAAGGTAAATTTAAAATTTAAATGAAATTTCTATTTTAAAGATGCAAGAAAAAATTATAAAAATAATACTGGGACCTAGTATAGGCAACTAGGGTTTGAATGAAATAATTTTTAAAATTACTATGGTAAATTTTAAAAATTAATATGAATTTATGATTTAAATATGCAAGAAAAATAAAAAAAATATTAGAAAAATTAGCAAGGACTTTTTCCTAGGGTTTTTATGCACAAATGAAGTAAGTTGGGTTCACCAAATGATTTAACTATTTTGGGAATAATGGAGTATTATTCCTATTTTAGTTCAGGGTCAAGACTAATAAATAATATTGTAATAATTATAGTCCTGATTTGTATATTTTATTTATCTTTTATAGATTTTTAAAAATAGTAATAAATTAGAAGAAATATAACTTATGTTAAAATAGGTTGAAATGGATGTTGCAAGGTCTAAAACTAGATGTGTAGGACTGGGATAGTGTCACAAATCATAATATAGCTTTTGTTTTTTGAATGGATAGGACCACCAAAAATAAGACACCTTGAGGTCTAACACTATTGTCTAAACTACTCACAAAGACCTATTTTTTCTAAGTTCTTTCTGTTATTCCTGTATGAGCCTGCCTATGAAATATTGAGTCCTGAATGTTGATAGAACTCCTTATAGAGATGATTCAATCTTAAAACCCTAGACTTTCATCATGCTTAAATTAAGAAATATGACGGGGTTAGTGTGTGTAATATGAACTAAACATGTATCCACACCCCTTATGTGGGCATGCTGCTTACACACCAATAATCCATAGAGGGATCAAGCCATATGTAGATCTCCTACTTGATGTGTTTTGTACAATAGTGTAATGAGAATGCAAAAATGCCAAATTGAGAGTGCTTAAGGTTTTTAGGGATTGGTGTGAGGGTTTGAATATGTTTGCAATTATGTTGGGTGATTGTACATAGAGAATATGAAAATTTTCCTTAGTAGTTTGCTTGTATTCTTGCTTGCTTTATAAGATTTATCACTTCCCTTTGTAAATATAGGGAACTATTGATCATAGTTTAGATGTATTCATATTAGGCTAACATGATGAAGGATAGGAATTAGATGAAAATGATCATTTGGGCTCAAAATGTGATTGGATAGGAGCATAAAAAATGGAACACCCTAGGGTCTGGTACTATAGTCTACATACGACACTCCTATATTATAGGCTCAAGACCTAAGGGGATAGAATTGGTCTAGAAAATAGAGCCTAGCTAAGCTAGAATGATCATCTGAAAGATGATAGATGACTAGGAATAAGCAAAATGGTATTAAGGAGGGTTATAACAGAATGAAAAGAGGAGCTATGACCAAGATGTCACAAACTGCACTAAAACTACCAATTTAGACATTTTATATAACTATATTTGCCCCCATTTATTCTAATGATGTAGCAAAGTGAAATACTAGGATAAAGGAAAAGCAGAAAGTTTACTTGAACTTACCTATAAGGGTGGAGTCCATGAAGTTGTGTGATTGAGCGTCTATATAGAGAGCATAACATGAACCATAAATCCATAAGAGAAAAACAAAGAGTAGATCAATTCTTACTAGATATGTTATATCTAAAATAATAATGTATAAAATTTGGGTAAAAGAGAGGAAGAGAAAGGAATGAATACACCTCACTGAGTACATAAATGAATATAAAACCTATTATGATGTCAAATGATGTTGGATAATGTTGGGTATGTGCTGAACCAAAAGCAATATCATAAATAGATCTGAGTTCTCAATTCCCTAAGAGTGGCTCAATATTACAAATGTTGGCCCTTTGGATCCATCATCACTCACTAAGTAAAGCTATGTGATCATGTATGTGTTAATCGATGTTTGGACTATGCATCCAATCCCTCTGAGTAGGTAGCTCAAGAATACAAAGGCTAGCTAGTCCTTTGGCTCCATCATTATCTACTAAGTGAAGCTATGAAATGATACCAGTATGGATATGCATCATATGAGATGGATCCTAAAGCCCATGAATGATCTAAAATTTGAGAATGTGGTATGGATAGCCAAATGTGTACTAGAAACTAGGCCAATCTTGGCCATTTTGAAAGGTGGAGAATAGGCTTGTATGAAAGCCACTATAGAATTGGTAACTAGTCTTACATGGAAGCCACTTGAGAATGATGCCAACCAACTACAGATGGAATAAGGGACACAAATACTCAAAATTCTTGGGTAATGCACTAAATTTGGAAAGAAAAGAAAGCCAATGTGTCGTGCACATTATCCCTAATTACTGGTGTCTATAACATGGATTTTGATTTGGAAGTTATACCAACTACCCTATTTGAAACTAGATTGAGAGCCATCATGCTATGCATGATGCCCCCTATATCTAGATTCTTTGAGGAAAATTGTACTAAAACTATTGAATCTAATCTAAACTGTAGGTGATAAAACTATAAGTAAACTTACCTTTCTATATGTTTCTATAAAATCTAGGTTTTTTGTTGTTTGGATAGGAGCACTAAATACAAGACACCTTGGTTTTTGGTGTTGTTGTTCAAGTCTGATGCTCTTGTCCTTTGTTGATTTTAATCATTATTTTGTAATCATTATTATTTTTCTAGTCTATTCTTCCTGGTTTAGGTTCTGGTTACTATTTTGAGTGTTTTAAAAATTGATTTTTTGATTGGTAGAGGATTTGATCTCTATGATAAAACCCCTATTTATTTCCCCCTCTTATGAAGGTAAGAATGAAGACCTTGCAATGATAGCTCTTGGAAGAAATATCCTTGCAAGTGTGTTATGTTTCAAAATATATGATATAGTAATGATAATTGAAAATATGTTTCAAGATATAGCATAGTTTGTATTGGATATTGTTAGATCAACATGTGTATGCCTAGATAGATGTAACAATGTAATGACATGTGCAATATACTGAATTAGAATTGGAAATGTTAGTTATTAGTTGTGAGTTGATAGTTGTCAAGAAGGGATGGAGCATGATGTCCATCATGGCATCCAATAAATCAAGATAATGCATGATGTGGATCATGGATTTGCAAATAGTGAGAATAAAACAAGTAACAAGCACATAAATCAAGAATAAAAAAGCATACAAGAGTCGCTAAGGGTCCAAGCAAATAAAGGACATGGGCACATGTCACTCAAACTAGGAAAGTAATCATACAATGCATGTTAAAATGCCACATACAAATACAATTGAAAACAATAAAGGTTGGCATGAGGGTCACAAGCACATAGAATAGTAAAAACAAAGGACATTAACAAATGTCCTAAGACACACACAAGTAAAGAAGAAAAGTACATTAACAAATATCCTAAGGCACACACAAGAGATAAAAGAGGAACTAAGAAATATAATCACATCTAGCTACGCAAAGTAAGAAAGGAAGGCATGTAAATGCTAGAAATATAATCACATTTAACTAATCAAAGAAAGAAGTGAAAGTATGCAAAACATGTAGTATAAGACTAGGTAGATGCTAAGAAATACACAAGTGCTATATACTAGTGAATGTCTATAGATTAATATATGTATGATAGTAAATAATGTACATCAACATGATAACTAGAGTGTGTGGTGTAGGAATGACATAACCTAGATGGTGTATTCATGTAGAACATGCCCTCAGTGGGTGGATATATTGATGTATGTCTCAAATGTAGAAGTAGGATGCCCCATCAATGGGTAGAGTGAAGCAATCAAAGATCTAGATGTCACTACACACACTCAAAGAAGATTAAGTGAAGTATGGTAATGTAGATAAATCAACATATAATAGCCTAAAACAACAAAATGTAAGTCTATCATGGCAGTAGAAATGTGAAGCATGGATAATGCATACAATTGAAATGATTTAGTTTTTTGATGTTTTTGATTTGTTTGAATGTTTTTGTATTTTAACATATTTGAGTATTTTTGTATTTTGAAATATTTGAATGTTTTTATATTTTTGATATAGTTGAATGTTTTTGTATTTTTAGAATATTTGAATGTTTTTGGTATTTTTGAAATAAGATATGTACAATAAATCATCAAGAGACTGTGTACAAGTAATTTAAAAAGAAGCTATATATAAGTAAATTTAAAAAATTACATAAAATAAAGACTAAGAAGAAATGATACTAACCAATGAGTCTCATAAGAGACACCCTATCATGGTGTCCTATATCAAGGAGAGGGATCATGCATGATCATGAAGCACAATGGAAGGGCTGAGACTATGAATCTGAAATCTATGTATGTTGTAAGTGCTCTAAAATATTTGTAGTGGAAACTAACTATGGGGTCCCCCTATAACTCTAAGAAGTGGATGCAACTATAGGGATCTTAGGGACCCATCTGGTGGTAGGATATCTTTGAACATGTGCTCTATGTGTAAAGGCATGAGATCTCAATGGTACTACTTTGGGTGTGAAAACTATAGCTAGAAACTATCTAGGGTCGTAAAACTATGGTTGCTCTAAAAGAGGCCTCTGTGGAACTATATAAACTCTCTATGCTAGCGAGGAAGGCCTCAAATGTGTCTAAATTTGATCTGGGGAAATAACTATAATTGGTAGAGAAGCTAAAACTAGTGATTGTAGAGTATTAGATGTCTCTGAAGTGGCGAGTGGTAACTCATATGGAGCTCCACCAAATGTAACAACCTAATTAGTGGGAATGAATTTAATGCATCTATGAAATTTAGAAGGTACTACATGAATTTTCTTAATCCATGGTCAGGCAAATAACATATTGAAAACCCCTACACTAGGAACAATAGTAAATGGTGTGGCCACATGTGTTGGACTAACCTGTAAAGGAAGTACAATCTCATCTAATGAACTCTATATGTGCCCACTAAATTTCCTAAAACTATGTTCACTAGGGTGATATCCTACTCTGAATATCTTAAATGTTGCAGTAATGTCATGGTGCACATTTTCACACTATATCCATTATCTATGATGACACTATAAATGGGATGATGATTAATGTAAGCTCTGATAAAGAGTGCATGGTAATCCAAATCATCCTCAGCTATCTCCTACTCTGAGAAGGAGATGGAAAGTTTAGTTGGAACTCTATAATTGTACACACCAATCATGTTTCTCAAAATATGTGACTCAACTAAAGGTGCCTAGTATGTATCTGGTGGAGGGTGTGCATGATATACATGGTGAAAACCTCATGTATTCCCTATCTCCTATTCAGAATGCTGTGGGAAAGGATTCGATAAAATTTTCAAACCTTTGTCTTGTGTTTGGTTTGCCTGAGGAAGTTCAACTTGAGTGCCAATGTCAATAAGGTTTCCATCTATTAAGTCCTATATCTTGTGTTTCAAACTAATGAATTTGTCTATTGTGTGGCCTGGCACCTTGTGAAAATCACAACATGCATTTTGATCATATCCACATGGAAGAGGCTTTGTTGGATCAACTTCCTAAATAAGAGGGAGAGATATGATATTACATTCCAATAGCTATTGTAAGATTATGGATAGATATTATGGTAGATTGGTAAAGGCTTGCCAATGAGGTATTGATAAAACCACTCATTGAGGGGGATATGAAGTCAAATTAACTATAGGTTGATTTGACTTTTGCTATCATTAACCTTTACTTTTTATGGGGTTTTTTTGTTACTCTTGTTTATTATTTTTTATATACTTTTGTACTTGAGTTTGCCCATTGAAATTAGTCTGACTTCCATTTCCTTTAGTGTATGACATAACTCAGTAAAAGAAGAGAATATTTTTAATGTTATTGACTCATGAAAAGCTGGAAAAAAACTCTATTTGAAGAGATATCATAATTCTTGATCAACCATGGGGCTAGTCATTTTAGCCAAGATATTCTTATATCGAAGAACATAATCTATGAGATGTTCATTTAACCTTTATTTATATTGTGTAACTTGGGCATAAGAAACATTTTCAGCTATGTTAATGTTGAAATGATCTAGGAACATGTCAACTAAAGGATTGAATTCATTGACTGACTAATTTGGTAGATATAGAACTATTGTAAAGCATAATCCTTTAAACTCCATGGAAATAGCTTGGTTAGTAACCAATAATTTGGCACATATTCCAAGCATGATACGTGAAAAGCCCTCAAATGTGTCTCTTTATCACCATTACCATCATATAGAGTGAGCTTGGGTTGAAAAAAACCTGATGGCAAAGGTGTAGAAGCAATATGATGTGCCAATGGTGTATGTAGTAGAGCAAAAGAATAAAAGGCCCTTATAGGTCTAGAGGCACCTTGCTCAAGGTGTATCACCTTGGATTGAAGATATTTTATCTCTTGAAAAAGGGTAGCCACATCAGGAGACAAAGATGTACTAGTCATGATTGGTGGTGTCTCATAGGAAGGTTGGGCTATTATAGGGGTTGTTGAGACATAGTTACCCCCATAGTGTCATTTGTAACTAGTTTCTCTATGGTTTGAGAAGATTGACCATTGTTTGATTTTTGTGTTTCTTATTGTAATATTTTAAGCATATCATCTTGCATATTATGATGATTAGTTAAAAGGTCTTAAAGTTCCCTCTTATCAGTTTTGTCAAAACTGGTATATTGGGCCATTGTTAAAGCAAGAAAATAAATTGAAAATGGATTGAATTTTTTGTAATAAGTTGTAATATTCAAAATAAGGTGAAATAAAAGTATTGAATAAAGGAAATTTAAATTCCTAACAAAATAAACTATAATATGCATAAAAAAGATAAGAAGCCCTCAAACATATAAGGTGATACCTCAAAGAAACAAAGGGACCTAGTAGGTTCAACTAGTGTTTGAAATATATATATTTAAATTAGTAAGGTAAATTTTAAATTTTAAATGGAAATTTTGATTTAAACATGCAGGAAAAAATTAGAAAAATACTATAAAAATATCGAGACCTAGTATAGGCAACTAGGGTTTAAATGAAATAATTTTTAAAATTACTAAGGTAAATTTTAAAAATTAATATGAATTTTTGATTTAAATATTTATGAAAAATCAAAAAAATATTTGAGAAATCAATAAGGAATTTTCCTTAGGGTTTATAGGGTTTTTATGCGTAAATAAAGTAAGTCGAGTTCATCAAATGATTTAACTATTTTGAGAATAATGGAATTTTTATTCCTATTTTAATTAAGGGATTAGACTAATAAATCAGTAAATAAAATTTCAATAATTACAATCCTTATTTGTATATTTTAATCTTTTTTAGCTTTCTAAAAATAGTAATAAATTAGGAGAAATATAAATTAGCTTAAAATAGGTTAAAATGACTGTTATAGGGTCTAAAACTAGCTATGTAGGACTAGGATAGTGTCGTAAATAAGAATATAGATTTTGATTTGTGAAAGGATAGGACCACAAAAAATAGGACACCTTAGGGTCAAGTGATATTGTCCTCTTTTGATGCTATTATCTAAACTTCTCAAAGAGGCCTAATTTTTTTAGGTTCTTTTTGTTGTTCTAGTGTGAGCCTACTTATGAAATATTGAGTCATAAATGTCTATAGTAATCTTTATAGAGATGATTTAATATTAAAAACCTAAACCTTCATCATTATTAATAAAACTTAAGAAATAAGGAGGAGGTTAGTGTGTGTAAGATGCATTGAATGTGTATCTATACCCCTTTTATGGACATGTTGCCTACATACCAATACTCCAAAGAGGGATCAAGCCATATGTAGTTCTCCCACTTGATGTGATTTGTGAAATAATGTAATGATGATGTAAAAGTAATAATTTGAGAGTGCTTGAGGTGGATAGGGAGTGGTGTGAGGGTTTGAATATGTTTACAACTATGTTGGATGACTGTATGTAGAGAATATGAAAGTTTACCTTGGTAGTTTGCTTGTATTATTACTTTCTTTGTAAGATTTGTCATCTCCCTTTGTCAATGACCTTTGGATGTACTTTTATAGGGAGCTATTGATCATGGGTTAGATTTATTCATGCTAGTATGACATGATAAAGGATAGGAAGTGAATGAAAATGGTCATTTGGGTTCAAAATGTGATTTGACATGAGCATCAAAAATAGGACACCCTAGGGTCCATTGCTATAGTCCAAGTATGGCACTCCTATATTATAGGCTTAGGACCTAGGGGGATATAATTGGCCTTTGAAATAGAGTCTAGTTGAGCTAGAATGATCATTTGGAAGACTACAAATGATTGGGAATAAGCAAAAAGGTACCTAGGAGGGTCATAAGAGAATGCAAAGAGGAGTTATGGATAAGATGTCACAAACAATACTCAAACTAATAATTTGGACTTTTTATATGACTACATGCACTAATTGGTGGTTAGTGGTCATCATGGACTCCTGATATATTTCAATATGAGTGTGTCACTCTCTAGTTTGATATATATCATGACTGGGGACCTATATCCTTTGCATGGAGATGATATATTATAGTGGTGTTTCAAGTGAGATATCATCATGCCTCAAGTGATGATGGCATTCAAAGGGAGAGAACCCATGGTGGATATGTAGAGCCCACATTTTTTTAGCCTAGATTAGATGATATAGGTGTTACTAAGTAATACACTATATAATTTAGATGGGCTCAAGTATTTTAATTATTACCTCTAAGAGGAGCCAATGTTTTTGGTGCAAACATTAATGGTGGTCATGGACCTATTCTAGATGGTGGATTTGATGCAAGCATTGGTGGTTTTATTCTATCAGTGAAACCCCTTACACAAGTGGATCCTAAGGAACCTAGTAAGTATTTTAATTTATTTTGTTAAATTTTTTATTTATATAATATTATCTTAATCATACACTAATGTTGACTTTTATTTTAATTAATTTGTAATATAATTTTTTTAGATCAACATCATGGATGGTGTTACTCTTGTATTGACTAAGGAGATTTTAAAGATAGATGGTACTTTTGTGTATTTGAATAATCTTGTTGGTCACTGTGAGCCTTTGTTTGTTCCATTATATACTTTATAGACTATGTTATTTATTTAGAGACAATTGAAAATGAGTTACATAATCAAATTTGACAGTTGTGGGATCATGGAGCTAGTTGAGTGGAACCCATAATAGTTCCTTTTCTAGATTTCTCTATTATTATTTTTCTATGTGATTGAATATATAAAAAATAAAAAGTCTAAGGCTATGAAAGCCCTATAATTTAATATAGATAATATTTATATTCCTATGAGTTCCCATAGTTGTTAGAGTTGTGAATCAAATAATGTTTTAAGATTCCTCACCTAAAACGAGGATAGAGTAGTGAGATTAGAGCTCGCCAAGTTAGGGATCATGAGGAGGATATTGATGAGGATTATTTATAATTACACAATATATGGTTAATTTTAAATTTATTTGTATAGGTCATGTTACCCATATATTTTAAATTATGTACTTGGAATTATACTTTAAGTGATAAATATATTATATTATTTTTTAGCATATGTTCAATCTTTATGGTTTGTATTTTATGTTTCAAAGTTGGTATGACTTAAAATATCTATTGTAATAATTTTTTTGGTTTTATTTACATTTGTGCAGTGTATAATATATGTGATAAAATGAATGATGTGTATTATAAGAATTGAAAAATGGTAAGAAGCACCCATGTGTTTCAATATGTATGCAATTAAGCCCAAAACATTAGGTGGATATCCTACCAAATTATATTATGTATGCCATGGTATAGATAAATTTTTATGTTATGAAATATTGGTTAAGTCATCTCTACAAGTTCTTAATGAAAAATTATTTCATTTTCATCATAATCAACCAAATCTTCTTTTGATGATATAATGTTAGATACATAATAATCATCATCTTTTGTTGGCATAGTTCCAAAAATATGAATAGGTTTTTTTAATTAAATTCAATATAATCATGGTTCATATCAAGTGACACATTTATTTCTCTTATTCATGAATTTCCCACATGGATTTGTATTCCCCTAAAGTAATGTCAATGTGAAATATAACAAGGTAATGTTATAAATAAAATGTCATTGGTAATTAAATTAATCTCATCAGAAGTGGTGGGGGTAGATTTTTTTTACTCAAATTTTCAATGACATACCCCGAATTTTTATAACAACACAAGACTACATACATTTACTTCATGAGAGTTATCAACTAGAACATTCTTGTACCACTTCCCATTTACACATAAGTGAAGGTCAAAGTTTCCAAATTTACATTATGATTTTAATTTTATGTAGTGTAAACCTTATTTTTTACATTATTTTATTTAGGAATGCATTTTTTAATCTCTTGCCTAGGTTGGTTTTATTTAGGTTATTATATACTAGAAGAATGTATATTTATTGTAATGTCTTCTTCAATTGTGGGTAATAACACGTCTATTAGAATTAAAAAAAAATGTTGGGGATGAAAAAATTATATAATAGGTGATGAAAGAAAACTTGGAATAATAAGCCCTTATTAAACAACCAATTCCACATTTTTTATTTAGGCTTGTTTTGTATAGGAGATAATGCAATGTCACTAGGATGTGGTTTTATCTCAATGCCACCTTTATCAATAAGGGTAATGGTTATCAACCAAAATTTCACCCTTGGAAGGTAGTTCAAGAATTTCAAATTTTGGGTAACATTGAATCACCTCAATTTTATGGGTGACCTATTGGAGAGGTGAATCTCTAGGTTATAGGGCTAGCTCCCCTTGATGAATCACTTAGGCTCAAACACTAATATATCACTTGCTAAGAAAAGGGAGAGAAAACTATTATAATGGAGGTGATGGACCAAATATGTGTTCATCCACCTATATATCATAGACTAAAGACATGAACTAGAACATGAATTCAATTTCACTACTCAAATGGAAAGTCTCTAGGCATGAGTGTTTGACATAGAGGCTAGCGCATGGTGCATAGACTAGAAGTTGATTAATATGTCTCTAAAGAAAATAATAAGGAGTTATTAACTTGTCAAGAACAAAATATTTTATTCAAAATATGTGTCTTGAAAATAGGACTACTACTTTCATATAGATAACTAAGAAAGGACAAACGAAAGGAAGCATTTGCTATCACTAGTCATTCACCAACCAAGTAACTAAACATAATCCATGAGAAGGCAAAAATAATTATTATTCAAGTCCAAATTCAAAATATTTTTTTTCTCTAATCAAGGCTTCATCTTCACTTAGGTCAAGCCCCTTTGAAATCCAAACTAGGCCATACATATAGAAAAGGTGAGAAGATAGGGAAAAGTGGACGTATGAGAGAGCAATGATGAGATAAAATCAATAATAGAACTAGTTACCATCTTAAATAAATAATAATATAGTCATAAGAAACTCTCTTTATAAAATGTGTCAAATCTCTTATCAAGTAACTCCATAAGGTTGGTGAAGGTAAGAGGAGAGGGCACTCATTGAGTATCTTGAAATTTGGTGAACTACCACCTCATCACAATGGAGTTACAATATTGAAACCCTTTTTATAAATTTTATGAACCTATTGAAACATTTATATATCTATAACATCTCTTCTTGATACCTCCATACTTCTCTTCATGCCAAGAGACATCATCTTTAGCTAGTCAAATAGGCCTATGAGGAAACTAGGCTTAGTTGCTTGGTACTAGCCACTTAGATGGCTATGTAACTTAAATAGAACCATAAAACTAGGTTTTTTAGCATGATTTATGAAAAAATAATCATATTATACCATGATTTATGCTTTTAATTTAGTTTACACCTACCATTCTTGCTCATTTAGCTGACTGGGTCATCTCTCTACTAGCACCTCTAGACTACCTTTCTAGTACATGCCTACAAGAGAACTTCCAGGGGAATTAAGTGTATTTTATGGATTTATATGGTATAATAAAATCCAAGTTAACCTATAAAATATATTTTACTTTCTCTCTCACCTTTGTACCCTAAGTTTATTTTAAAACTCTAGAAAATTGGAGCATTTAATTCATCTATACAGGTGTACGTATAGTATAGATGCATGATTAAAACCTTCTCAGAGTGTATAATTATATTTAATTTCCTCCAAGACCATTTAAATTAATTTTGATGTATTTATCTCAATTTCTTCCCATCGGGTTCATACCAGGGTTTAGCAAGGGTTTTAGGTGTCTTCATCTCTTAAGGATTGTTCATAAAGAATAGATCCTCTCTCTCCTTCCTAATACCACAAGGTATTAGTGGAGTGAAATATCCATCATCCTTAAACATAACTCAATCCCATGCAAATTTTTGAGAAATATCTAATCAAAAAATGGTGTCTCTTAGGTTGCAAATAAGTAGTTTGGGAGTGCTCTATGATCTTAATGATTGTTCATACAGGTCAAAGACCTAAAACAACTCTAAATGGAACTATAGTGTAGTATGTATACCTACTTATCACCTCTAAAATCAATTATACCCCATTCAAAATGACACGGTCACACTAAGAATAAAAAAACCTATCTTGGGTTACAGTTCTATATCTAGAAGGGCTCAAGAAGCTATTTAGGCCAAATTCTCATTTTTCCTATTTATCACTACCTAAAACACCTTTTTTATAATATTTAATATCACTCTAATAAATCCTATAGCTCCAAAATGGATTTGGTGATCTGAGGGCTTATGTAAGGTTTTAGGCCTTAGAGGCCTAAATTAATCTTTAAGGCATATGACCACCTGTAGGTGATTATGGTGGTCTAAAAGCCTTAATATACTCTATTATATTAAAATTAATATATATATATATATATATATAATATCATGGTGTTATATATCTTTGTCTCTACCATTTCTCTTCTTTAGACCTATTGTACCCTTCATTGATTCATACTAGGGTTCTTAAACCAATTGATACAAATGACCTTGACAACCTGTGTTTGGCCCCTTTCTCAACTCCAAGGGAGTTGTAACCTTGATGTAATGTATATATGGATATATAAACACCTTATTGAGACTTAGGTTTCCATCTTACATGTAACAAATACACTCTTATTACTATACACACATGGGCCTGTGTGTTTGCTCATGGGTTTAACAGGCCTAAATAGGATTATCAACTTTACCATCCTTTTGTTGAGAATAAGTACTATATGAGATAATAATAATATCATTATAAAATCATTCTAAATTAATCTCTTCTTCCCAATGATCTATTCTTCTTCAAATCAAACAAGCATCTCTCATTCTAGGGAGGTATGTAGATGTCAAACTAACTGCGTGTATATAGGGTTTAAATGATTCATGTTTAGGTCACTTATTTTGATCTTATTTTCAGCTTATGTGATGTAAAGTGAATATTTTAATTTTTAGATTCCTATAAGCATAAATCCTGCTATATACAATGTGCCCCTTTTCTCATGTTTATAGACTACTTGAGTTGTTTAGACCAACCTGTAGGTAGTCATTTTAGGCTTTTGACTATAGTTGATGTTTAGAAACCTCTTCACACTTTAATAGGAATTTAAATATTATTAACCATAATGTTTGGAGATTATTTATCCTATTTTTAACCTCTTCCACTTGGTTTACTTATCTAACCTCTTTTAATCTTTGTAACCTCTTTAATGATCTTGCATCTATACTCCTTTGACCTGCTTGTAGGTGGTTTGTGTTCATTACTTCTTCAATTCACTTGACTATTTGATGAGATAATTGTGTTATTTTGTATTTATTTAGATATATTTCATTTAATCTCTAGGTTCTATAGGTATATCATTAGATCCCTTACATGTTGACTTTAAGGTTTGACATCACTTAATTTAGTCAACTCTACATGTAAGTAATGATAGAGCATCTCTAGAATTAAGTATTGAAAACACACTTCACCTAGTTTTGGATCTATTTAGATCATGTATATGTTATAATTATTTCAACATTTGGTTTTCAAGGTCATGACTTGATTCATAGTTCATTAGATTTTCATACAATGTAGACCTACATGTTTACAAACCTACATTTTGATGCCTTAAGTCTCCTTGTAATGCAAGTCTTGATATCTCTTTGGATATTAAATAATTTATATATTAATAATAACCTTACTTATTAGTTTTATACCCTCATACACTCCTAAATCATGTAAGACATGACCTTTATACTCCATTATGTAGGTGACACCAAAACATAATCTTCCAACATAGAACAATAAATGCCATTGGAGAGCTAGTACAAAATGACCAGTCCATATATATAAATTTTATGGAATGAGAATATATTGGAAACATATTCAAAATCCCTTGAATGTACTAAAACTATCAAACTCCTCTAAAAATTTAAGTGCAAAATGTAACACATCTTGTATGGAGACTCTCTTGACCCAATGAAAACTCACACATGTGAGTCTATTGAAAAAAAGCATGGAACAATTGTGCACAAATATATAGACCTCATACAACACCCAACATTATTCAATGAGTTCTTTCGTGCAATAAAACTTGCCCAAAATTGAGCAAATGAGGATTTGAAGTTTTGACCCCTTAATCTCTTAGCGATTGTTCATAGAGATATAGGATTCAATATGAAAACAAATGAAATATATTTTAATGCCACTATGATCCCTATCTTTGGTCAAGTTATTAGGAACTACCTTTACCTATATAGTCTGTACCATCCATTTTAAATCCACGTTGTTGAGCTTGTAAGAAGATTTATAGGTGAGATAATGAATACTTTGCCTTAGTGAGACCTGTGAAAGCTTCCTAAACTTTGAGATGACCTATATAATGTGAAGAGACACTCTAAAATCATCTTCACCTAAAAGTGGGCTATTGATGTCCATAAAAGTGCCTTAAATTGCCTCTTTGGAGTTAGAAATGAAGTAACTTGCTTGTTATGTCATGTAAACTAATTATCTAACTTTATATTGAAAACATGTACATTATATATATATTATTTAAATGTTTTTCATTTGAAAAACTCCATACATTGCCTCATATTTATCCCAAAAAGTGACTTAAATGACTTTAGAGTGTATGATATGCATGGTGAAAAACTAATACGTGGTTAGATGACTTTTAGAACTTTGAAAAGCCACCTTTAAATTTAAATGACATATTCACCATTGTATTTAATTATCCATGCAATAATATCACCTTGAGAATGTTTAATTTGATCATAATTAAAACCTAGGTTTCTCCAAAAACCTTAAAAAATGCTAAAATACCTTAATTTATTCAAACAAGGTTAACAAGATTTAAACCAAGTGACCAAGTGAAATAACTTAACTTGATTGACCATGTAACATCTTGAAAAATCATTATATACTCCTAATACACACTATATTGACCTTAAAATCATTGGAATTCATGAAAAGGACATTACCTTAAATAATGCTAACAAGACTAACAAATCTTCATTTCAAGACCTCATAAGGCATGGGATCGGTTAGGAACAAGGAATGAAAGCATGAAAATAAAGTTTTCACCTATAAGGTTTGACCTTTTTACCTTCAAGATAAAAATTGGTTAACAAGTTGGTGATTCACAAGGGTAGCATGCTTGTTATGCCAGAAGACTGTAGTCTTGTCCTTTCATTGGTTAATGGAGTCACTTGCACTCTATTATAGACCTGATTTGAACTTGGCCTTAGATGTAAGAATATTGAACAAGATAAGATGAATAATTTACCTCAACACATACATAAAAGGTAACAACACACACAAAAAAACAAATCACCAATAAGACACACAGCACACTTGTGCTAAAAAACACTTAGGAAACACAACAAACTTCAACAAACTACTATGTACAAACTAGCTTGCCAAGATTGGTCCTCCTACATTAAAAGGGAATAATTTGAGATCATCCTATTCATGTGATTATAAAGGATGTGAAACCATCTACCTCTTGAAACTTTTATTTGTTTATCTCAGCTACTTTATGGTTTCCAATCCTCTTAGCATACCTTCAAGTGAATTATCAGCATCAAACGTGTTCCCAATGAACATAAATTCATCTTGGTTATAAATTGTTACTTCATGTTGATGTTCCATGATAGGGTATCTCTCCAATGTGACTATAGTAATAAATTCAACATTTAATGACTCATTATGATCATGCTTCTCAATGTGTGTACTTTGATCAACTTCTTCTTGAGCATGTTTACTTGAGAGTATAGGTTTTTCATCCAAAATCAAATAAAAACTATCAAGTTCTTCCTAAAAGGAAACTTCCTCTTGGTCATTTTAAAGGATGTCAATATAAACCTCATTCATTCCATTATATTTATGGATAGTAGGCTCATAAAATGCTTTAATTGAACCATGGACTAGCTAGATTTTGAATTCTTCAACCTCTACCTCTTGCTCATGATGCTCAACAAGGTTAGTAACCAAAGTATCCTCATGAAATATTACCTCATACTCAACTTAAACTTCATTAAAGACCACCATGTCATCATCATATGCTTAAATATGTACCTCATGCTCCATCCTATTAGTCTTCTCATCTTGTTCTTCAAGAGATCCACTACTAGTGAACACTTCAAGCTCTCCCATGAAGTCATGGTACAATTGCTATTTCAAGTTCTCTTCATCTTGCTTTTCAAGGGTTATCACTACTTTTTCATGCTTAATTATAATTTTATATTGATCATGTATGTCTTATTGAAGGCTTTTATTTGATAGTTCCACTAGACTCAACTCCTCTAACTCCATTTTGATACAAGAGATAATATCATCATCTTCAATGAATAAAGTCAATTCAAAACAAATGTTTAACTCTTCTTCAACTCCTTCTTGAGGTTATTTTTTAGATGCAACCTCATCTTCTACCTTCAAAACCATAGGTTTTTGTTGACAAAAATAGAGGGTGGGAGGGCAAGATAACTCATTGGGATACTTGAAACTTGATAAAGTATCTTTTCAACTTAATATTTTAGGTTTAATATTTGTTAGGTTGTGGAGCTAAAAGCTTCACTGATGCAAATAGGGAAGGAGGTTGTTAGAGGTTGCTGAGTGTCACAAACACCGGCATTGGTCAGGCCAACCAACGTCAGCAGGATTAGACAGGAAGAGCAACCGACGTCGGTCAGGGATCGGCTAGCGTTGGTCACCTCTAGGCAGATAGGGACCGACGTCGGTCACCTGTGCGATTCAAAACTACAAGTTTTATGGGCAGTTAGTTAATGAACCAAGTGTTTGCATGTCAAGAGCCAAATTTAGACTTGAAGCTACATATCTAATTATTGTAATTAGATGTCTAATTATTGTTTGCATGAGATCTATTTAAGAGACTCATGGGCTGTATTGTAAAGTGTGCTAGAGAGTAAGAGAGCAAAATATTAGCTCCTTTTGTGTGTGAAGAGAGCATGGTGTGTTCCTCCTAGTGCCATAGTGCCAAGTGTGGGTGCTAGTTTTAGAGAATCAGAAGGTTTCTTCAGGTGTGTAGGATCTTGGTCAGTGGGTGTGCATGGCTACATTAGGAGATCTACATGGTAAGTAAGATCATTGATCTATAGCTATATGTGTGTGCATGATCCAAGTTTGCAGGTGTGCAGAACCAGATTGATTTGTAGGTGTGCAAGATCAGGGAGAATAGCAACACAATAGGGAGCAGGATCAAGCAGGATCTACTTAGAGTACAGTGTGTACTCAAAAAGAGAGCAAAGAGGAAGGCAAGGTAGTCCCTTTCATAAGTAAGATCATTTGGGTTGCAGGTTGTTGTAGTTTAGGGGAGATCTACTTAGAGTGCATGGAGCACTTGTGGAGTGCGTGGAGCACTGGTGTACTGGCAATAGTGGATACTAACTGGTTGGAGGTGAACACCAACTCTGTGTTTGAGTTGTGTGTTGGGACTGTAAGAGAGAGAGCTTTGAGGAAAGAAGTACTGTACACTTGAGGTGTGGGAAGCCTCTGAGAGGTGTGAAGAAGAAGTGACATCTTCTTTATTATATTCTTTTTTGGATGAGTATTAATACAAGTTGTGTATTGTCTCTCATATTCTATGTTATTTCTGAATTCTAGTTACTTGTGATTCTAGTTTAATTTTGCATGTAAGTTGCTTGTATATGGTAATCAATTATGCTTCTGTATTTCCCAACAAGTGGTATCAGAGCTAAGGTTGCAGGAAGCAAGTTTTGTGTTTGGTTACAGGGCACTCTTAGGGGTTTTTGATTGAGTGGGAGTATAGCAATGACAGAAGAAAGTAAGCAAAGAATGGAGGAATTGAAAAGCATGAATGGTCAATTACAATCCTATGGAAAGAAAGAGCAAGGAAAAGAAGATTGTTGGTTGGTTACATATTAGCATGAAGGAACTGAAGAAGTAGATGTTGTAGGTGTTGTTGCACAAGATGCTCTGGGATGTTTCTTGGAAAAAGTTGAATCTTGGTTAATAGATTTTGTTGCCTCTTTCCATGCAGCCTCAGGTAGAGGGGTTGGTGAGCCTTGTCATAGTATTGGCAAAAGGGAAGTGTTGCTAAAATTGTAGGTGGCCAACACATGGGTGTTGAAGAAGGTCATGCAGGTCCCAGTCTTGGAGATGTAGCTAATTGCTTCAGGAAAGTTGGGTGATGAGAGATGCACAAGAACTCTCACAGTGGATGCACTTGAATTAGCTAGTGGTAAGAAAGTAGGTACTCTTTATCTACTTGCTTATATTACTGATTCTTCTTCTATTGCAGAGATGTGGCTTTGTAGGCTTGGTCACATGAGCAAGAAGGAGATGCATGTTCTTAAGAGGAAGTCAGATGTGTTTGATAGGCTTAAGAACTAGAAAGCCTTGGTGTTTATGGAGGAGATGGCAGATAGAGATCAGTGGAGAAGGCTGAGTAACTCTAAGTAGAGAAATTTGGACAGGGATTTGATTCAAATAAAGCTCGTAGGTAAAAATTCATCACTCATAGGCAAACACAGGTATCGACATCGGTCAGGAGGAACTAGCATCAAACAGATAGGTGCTAATGTCGGTCATGTGCAGACCAGAGTTGATGATGTCAGGCAGGGTAAGATCGATGTCGGTCAGGAGGACCGATGTCAATGATAGTAAGACCGACATCAATTAGGAGGATCGATGTTGGTAGTAGGTAGACACCGACATCAGTGGGGTCGGTAGTCAAGATAGGTGCATGGAATCGATGTCAGTCAGATGCAGACTGTGTGGTGACTGAGGTCAGTCACTGTAATAGATTTTGGGCAGACAACAAGTTGTTAAGGAGTCTCAAATGCCCATATGGAGGACTAAAGGTGGTAAGTAAGCCTCAAATTCATTGTTCCTCTTCTTTATACTCATTGTTCACTACAGAGTAGGAAGGATCTAGGAAACAGTGGGATCATGGCAGGAATATGATGCAGAACCAAATGGGAGATTTGGTAGGGTTGCCAGCTAATATGAAAGCATAGAGATGAATGGATACCTTAGTTAAAGAATAGAGAAAACAGACACGTGAGACGAAAGACCAGGTCATATGGTCTTGAGGAAGCTACAAGATAGTGGTATAGGTTTTGACAGGTGGATGACAAAGCAAGGCTTTAGTCAATGTCAGTGTAACCATTGTGTTTGTCTTACCAGGTGGATGATGATTGCAACATTATCCTATTACTGTATGTGGATGGTATGCTAGCTAGTAGGGTTGTACATACAGGGTTTTGCTGAGCTAAGGGTAAGGTTAGTTTAGTGGCATGTCATGAGGAATTTGGAGCAGAAAAATTCTTTGGCATGAGAGACATGGAAGATCACAGGTTGATTTTGTCTCTAGTGGGAGCTGATGTGAATTAGGTGCTAGTGAGGTTCAATATGTAGGATATAGAATCAGATCACACCAAGGGCTAGATAGTTCAGTGTCTAAAATCACATGAGGTCTGGTATAGACCTGAGTTTGCCTAAGCAGTGGGTGTTGTCAGAGAGTTAAGAGCCAATTTGAGGAAGTGGTTTCTCAGGTATTTAAGAGGGACCAGCAGCAGGGATTCATGTTATGCAGGGTCAGGACTTCACTACATGGGTTTATAGGTTTGAATGTGGTAGTTTACTCAAATGATAGGAGTTGCACCATAGGTTGTGTGGTGGTTGGTCTTTAGGGTTGAGCTTGAAGAGGGATACAAGCCAAGAAATAGATTAGATGGGGTACAGGTATAGGTATAGTGCAACTATTTATCTCCAAGTGGGAGATTGTTAGGTTATGGATCTAAAAGTTTCACTGATGCAAATAGGGAAGGAGGTTGCTAGAGGTTGCTGAGTGTCATAGACACCAGCATCGATCAAGCCAATTGACATCGAAAAGATTAGATAGGAAGAGCAATTGACGTCGGTCAGGGATCAGTCGGCATTGGTCACCTCTAGGCAGACAGGGACCGACATCGATCGCCTGTGTGGTTTAGAATTGCAAGTTTTATGGGTAGTTAGTTAACAAACCAAGTGTTTGCATGTTAAGAGCCAAATTTAGACTTAAAGCTATGGATCTAATTATTGTAATTAGATGTCTAATTATTGTTTACATGAGATCTATTTAAGAGACTCATGGGTTGTATTTTAAAGTGTGGTAGAGAGTAAGACAACAAAATATTAGCTCCTTCTATGTGTGAAGAGAGCATGGTGTGTTCCTCTTAGTGCCACAGTACCAAGTGTGGGTGTTGGTTTTGGAGAATCAGAAGGGTTCTTTAGGTGTGTAGGATCTTGGTTAGCAAGTGTGCATGGCTACGTTAGGATATTTGCATGGTAAGTAAGATCATTGATCTGCAGGTGTATGTGTGTGCATGATCCAAGTTTGTAGGTGTGTAAAACTAGATTGATTTTTAGGTGTGCAAGATCATGGAGGACAATAACACAACAGGGAGCAGGATCAGGTAGGATCTACTTGGAGTATAGTGTGTACTCAAAAAGATAGCAAAGAGGAAGGCAAGGTACTCCCTTCCATAAGTAAGATCATTTGGGTTGTAGGTTGTTGCAGTTCAGAGGAGATCTACTTGGAGTGCGTGGAGCACTTGTGGAGTGTGTGGAGCACTAGTGTACTGGTAGTAGTGGATACTGATTGGTTGGAGGTGAACACCAACTCTATGTTTGAGTTGTGTGTTGGGACCGTAAGAGAGAGAGCTTTGAGGAAATAAGTACTATACACTTGAGGTGTGGGAAGCTTCTGAGAGGTGTGAAGAAGAATTGGCATCTTATTTATTTTATTCTTTTTTGGATGAGTATTAATATAAGTTGTGTATTGTCTCTCATATTCTGTGTTATTTTTGAATTCTAGCTACTTGTGATTCTGGTTTAATTCTGCATGTAAGTTGCTTGTATATGGTAATCAATTGTGCTTCCATATTTCCCAACAATATTATTGGAAGGTTCTTGAAGAGTATATTGAGTAAGGGAAAAAGAGTTCATTGGATTAACTTCTAATACCTTCTCTCTTTCTTTGTATTTGGTGGGCATAGGAAAAAAATCATTCATAAGTGTTGGCATGGTGTAATTGGGAGTCATAGTCTAAGAAGGCTTTGAAGATTAAGTAATGTTGGGTTCTTGAGGAAGGGTGGGTGTAGCTTGAAGGAGAATTGGAATCAAAAGAGGTTGAATAGGGATATAAGATGATGGTTGAGGTTGATTGGATTGGATCTTTTTCTTTTCCCATCTCACTAGTATACTCTCCATGAATTGAATTATGTCTCTTATCTATAACCTTTCACTTATTAGGGCATGTTGGTTTTATTTTTCAAATAATGTCCACTCCCCCTTTGAGAAATTTAATGGGTATATTAGATTTTTAAAGAGTTTGATTGGAAAAATATGGCCAAGATCAATTCTAATATCCATCTTCCTCATTGATATTTCATTTTTTTGCATGTTTATGAGTAGTTGAGTGTCTTTCTCTTTCCTAGTTTGAATTTGCCTAGCTCTAAATTCTTTCTCAAACTTTAAATCTTATTAATAGACAAAGCTATGATATTTAAGCTCTTATTTTTCCTTATTATATTATCCCATTTTATGATTATGTTCCATATACTTTTCAAAATCAAGAATCATATTTCTAACACCTTGTTTAGGTTGACTAGGAAGATAATGAACTTTCTAAGGTTGTTTGAAAGTATGCATAGGAAGAGGAGGGTAATAAGTGTTATGACAAGATTTATATGTTGTTAGAGGGCTATTTGAGTAAAGTCCATTAATATCATCAATCTGATATGAAGAATATCCAGGTATGGGATATGCATTTTCACCAAATGGAGATTCAGAATACATATTGATTCCTAATTTTTTAGGCACTTGGACTACTTATGCTAGTTTTAGTTCATTTTGATTCACCATTTATGTTTTTTGAATGCCTCCAAAGTTTGATATGTATATGGACAATACCAAAAATCCTTACACTACTTTGGACCTTGGTCCCACCTAGTGTGCCAAAATTGTTATCAACCAAATTTACACACTTAGAATGTAGTTCAAGCCTTCAAAATTTGGGGTAACATGGAGACACCTCAATTTTATGGGTGACCTATTGGAGAGGTGAATCTATAGGTTATAGGGATATCTCTCTTTGATGAATCAATTAGGCTCAAACACTAATCTACCACTTACTAGGAAAAGGGATATAAACCTATTATAATGGGTGTGATCCACCAAATATGTGGCCCTCCACCTACATATCATATACTAAAGACATGATTTCAATTTTAATACTCATATAGGAAGGTGGCTAGGCATTAATGTTTCACATAGAGGCTAGTGCATGGTGCATAGACTAGGAATTTGATCAATAGGTCTCTAAAGACACTAAGAAGGATATATTCACTTGTCAAGTGAATAATATATTATTCACACTATGTGACTTGAAAATATGACTACTACTTGCATATAGATAACTAAGAAAGGAAAAATTAAAGGAAGCATTCACTATCACTAGTCATTCATCAACCAACTAAGCACATCTACTAAACACAAGCCATGAGAAGGAAAAACTCAATTTTATTTAAGTCTAAAGGAAAAATACAAGTGTTTCTCTAAGAAATGATTCACTACCACTCAGGTCAGTCCCCTTTCAAATCCAAATTAGGCCATACATATAGATAAGGTGAGAAGATAGGGAGAAGTGGACATATGAGAGAAAAATGATGAACTCAAAGCAATCATGGAATAAATTACCATATGAAATAAACAATAACACAATCATAAGAAACTCCCTTGAGAACATATGTCAACTCTCTTTATAATTAACTCCTTAAATTTGGTGAAGGGAAGAGGAGAGGGCACTCATTGAGCATCTTAAGATTTGGGGAAGGGTCACCTCATCATAATGTAGTTACAATATTGAAAACCATATTCTAATTATTATGAAACTATTGAAACATTTATATATATCTTACATTTTTTCTTGACACCTCCATACTTCTCTTCATTACAAGAAACATCCTCTTTAGCTGGCCAAATAAGCCTATTAGGCAACGAGGCCTAGTCACTTAGTACTAGCCACTTAGATGGATGTGAAACTTGCATAGAAACCTTAAAATAGGTTTATGATCATTATTTAATACCAAATAAGTGTTTTATACCATGATTTATGCCTTTACATCAGTGTACACCTACCATTCTTGCTCATCTAGGTGACTAAGTCATCTCTCTACTAGTACCTCTAGGCTACCTTCCTAGTCTAGGCCTACAAGATCACTTATATGGGAAATTAAGTGTATTTTATGGCCTAAGAGGGTATAATAAAACCCAAGGTAACTTTATTAATAGTTTTTACTTTCTCTCTCACCTCTATACCCTGAGTTTCCTTCAAAACTCTACAAAAGTGAAACATTTAATGCATTTGTACAAGTGCTCATACATACCAACTACATGATTAGAACCTTATCAGAGTATATAATGATATTTAATTTAATACAAGTCAATTTAATTTAATTTGGATGCATTTCTCTCAATTTATTCTCCATCAGTTTCTTACCAAGATTTAACAAAGGTTTAGGTGTCTTCATCTCTTAAGGATTGTTCATAGGGAATAGATCTTCTCTCTCCTTCCTAATACCAAAAGGTGATAGTGGGGGTAACTTTCCATCATCATTAAACACCACTAAATCCCATGAAAATTATTAATAAATATCTAAGCAAAAAATGGTGTCTCTCAAGTTTTAAAGAGGTAGTTTGGGAGTGCTCTATGATCTTAATGATTGTTAATACAGGTCAGGGACCTAAATCAAATATAAATGTCACTAGAGTGTATTATGTAGACATATTTACCACCTATAAAATCCATTTTACCCCATTTAATAAGACATGGTCATACTGAGCACAAGAAAACCTATCTTAGGTTTTAGTTCTATAGCTAGGAGGGCTCGAGAAGCTCTTTAGGCCAAATTATCATTTTTCCTATTTGTCACTACTTGAGACACATTTTTAAGGACCTATAATATAAATATTAAACCTCATATAACTACACATATACATTAATAACTCATATTTTCATAAGAGTGGAGTTGGAGGTCTGAGGGCTTATGCAAGTTTCTAGGTCTTATAGGCCTAAACTAATCTTTAAGGCATAGGACAACCTATATGTGATTATGGTGGCATCAAAGCCTTGTTAGAATATATTAAATTAAAATTAAACCCTATATATATTCTCATGGTGGTATATAAATCTACTTTTACCATTTATCTTCTTTAGACGTATTATACCCTTCATTGGTTCATACTAGGGTTCTCAAACCCATTGATGCAAGTGTCTTTAGCAACCTATGTTAGCCCCATTTTATCATTTCCAATGGAATTTAACCCTCATGGAATGTCTCTCTTGATCTATCAACACCTTATTGATACTTAGGTTTCCATCATACTTGTAATAAATACACTCTTATAATTATACACACATAGGCCTGTGTGTTTGCTCTTGGGTTTAGCATGACTAAATAGGATTATAAAATTTTCCATCCTTTTATTGAGATTAATTAATATGTGAGATCATACTATCATTATAAAATAATTTTAATGTAACTTCTTCCTAATGACCTATTATTCTTCAAATCAAATAAGCATCTCTCATTTTAGGGAGGCATGTAGATGTCAAACTGACTGTATGTATACAGGGTTTAAATAATTCTTATTTAGGTCATTTATTTTGATCTTATTTTGAGTTTATATGATGTCAAGTTAATCTTTGAATTTTTACATTCCTTTGAGCATCAATCCCACTATATACAATGTGACCCTTTTCTCAAGTTTACAGACCACTTGAGCTACCTAAACTAACCTATAGGTGGTCATTTAAGGCTTTTGACTATAATTGAAGTTTAAAAACATCTTCACAGTTCACTAGGATTTTAAATGGTATTCACCACAATGTTTGGAGATCATTTATCCTCTTTTTGACCTCTACCACTTGGTTTACCTATCTGATCTCCTTGAATCTCTATAACATCTTGAATGATCTTGTATCTATACTCTTTGACCTACCTATAAGAGGCTTGTGTTCATTATTTATTCAATGCACTTGATTAGTTGATGAGATAATTATGCAATTTTGTATTTATCTGAATATATTTCATTTAATCTCCTTGTTCTATAGGTATATCATTAGACCCCTTCCATCCTGACTTTAAGGCTTGACATTAGTTAAGTTATCCAACTCTGTATGTAAGTAATGATTGAGCATATCTAGAATTAAGTCCTAAAAACACACTTCACCTAGTGTTGGACATATTCAAAGCATGTATATTTTACAATTATTTAAACATTTGGTTTTCAAGGTTAAGACTTGATGCATAGTTCATTAAAAATTTTATATAATATAGACCTATAGGTCTGCATTTTGAATCCTTAAGTCTCCTTATAATGAAATTATTGATCTCTCTTTGGATATGAGATCATTTATATATTACTCATCACATTATTTATGAGGTTTAGACCCTCACACACTCCTCAATCATGCAAGATAGGACCTTTCTACCCCATTTTGTAGGTGATACCAAAACACAGTCTTCTAACATAGAATAATGAATGCCATTAGAGAGGTGGTATGAGATGAATAGTTAAGATAAATATATTTTATGGAATTAGAACATAGTGGAAACTTATTCAAACTCCCTTAAATGTATTAAAATTATCAAAATATTTGAAAACTTCAAGTGCAAATTGTAACACAACTTGTATGGAGACTCTCTTGACCCAATGGAGACTCAAACATGTGAGTCTATTGGACACAAGCATGGAACATTTTTTCATACATATAAAAACCTCATACAATACCCAACATGCTTAAACAAGTTCGTTCATGAAATAAAATTTGCCTAAAACTGAGCCAATGGGATTTGAGGCAGTTTTTGACCCCTTAAGCTCTTACATTTTTTTCATAAATTTTGGGCCTTCAATATAAAAACCAATGCTATGTATTTGAAGTCCACTAGGACCCCTATCTATGTTCAAGATCTTAGACCCTAACTCTACCTATATTACATGTTCCATTCATTTAAAATATGCTTTTGTTAGCTTACAAAGAGATCAATAAGAGAGAGAATGAATATTTTACCTTCATGAGACTTGTGTAAGCTTCCTAAACTTTAGTATGACCTGTATAATGTGAAGATACACTTTGAAAGCATATTCACCTAAAAGTGGGCTCTTGAAGTCTATACAAGTGCCTTAAACTGCTTCCTTGCAGTTAGAACTAAAGTAACTGATATATTTTGACATAAAAACTGATAATATAACTTTATCCTAATAATATTTAAGTTATGTATCTTCTTTAAATGTTTGTCATTTGAAAATGTTTGTACATTACCTCATATTTATCCAAAAAAGTGACTTAAATGACTTTAGAGTGCATGATATGCATGATGGAAGATTAATACATGGTTAGATGACTTGTAGAGATTTGGAAAGCCAACTTTAACTTTAAGTTAGCTCTTCACCATTGTATTTAATTATACATTCAATAATATCACCTTGATAATGTTTAATTTGGCCACAATTGAAACCTAGGTTTCTCTAAAATCCTTTAAAAATGCTAAAATACCTTAATTTATTCAAACACATGTAAAAATATTTAAACCTAGTGACCAAGTGAAAAGACTTGACTTGATGTACCATGTATCATCTTGACACATCATGACATACTCCTAAGACCCACTAGACTGACCTTAAAAGCATTGGAATGCATGAAACAGACACCACCTTAAATAATGTTAACAAGACTAATAAATTTTCATTTCAAGATCTCATAAGGCATGATATGGTTTGGGAACAATGCATTGAAGCATGAAAAATAGCTTTTCACATATAGGGGTTTACCCTTTGACCTTGGGGATCAAAATTGGTCAATAATAATAATTATATTATTTAAATAATGACAACTATTTGTCAAATTCCCATGAAACATGTGGAAAGTGAAATAGTATTTATCCTTATGTGAATTGTGTGGAATGTGTATGATGTGTAGTAGTTAACATGATTATTTTTATTTGAAGCATTTTTGTAGAATCAAACTAAGAGAATCATTTATATTTGATAAATCTATGTGTTCACTAAGTATAGATGATTTTTTTTGTTAACCCCTTTTAGAGATGAAACCTTTGGAAACTCACGGTTTTTAAATATAAGGATATAAATAGGTGTTATATTAACATGATTAATATTTTGAGAACATGAAATCTCCTTTTATATTTTTGATTTATCTTAAATAGAATAAATCAATAGTTTAATGTACTCTTCCAAAAAAAAAGTGAAGTGAGCATACAAGAAGATAAAAAATAAGTCATCAAACTACTCATAGAAAAATCATAGTTTGAAACCCTACACAAGTTAGACTTGGTACAACACAGTTAGACTCAATAACACGAGTCCACCCAACATGAATTTATATATGTCAAACACACACTATAAATAATTATACCCAAGAGGATCTAAATGTAAAATAAAAGTTCAATATTAGTTCATATTCATCCTACGTAGTCATATTCTATACTCATATTTTATTAAAACTATTAAAAAAACAAGGTGTAAATGTTTATTATCCTTTATACATAATTTACATAGGCTATTTAATTTATTTATTTTTCTTTTTTAATATTACACACACACACACACACACACACACACACACACCCCACTCCCCCACCCCCAACCCACGTGCACTCCCCCCCCCCCCCCCACACACACACACACACACCCACCCACCCACCCACACCCACACACACACCCCACTCCCCCACCCCCAACCCACATGCACCACCCCAAACCCCTCACAATCCCGCCCCCCAACCCCCCCCCCCCCCCCCCCCCCCCCCCACACACACACACTTTTATAGCTATAATTTTATATATTCATTGAAATAATTTATTCGTTATGTTGTATATATAAAAAACTAAGGTGAAACCCATCTCATTCGAACATTTAAACTAAGGTTTATACTCTCATCCTCTTAGGGTTTGGTCAATTCATCCTAAATTTTATTATAAGTTTTAAATCTCTTATAGGGTTTCCCACAATATTCATTACTTTATTTGTGTTTTTTCATGTTCATATCTTATTCCTAAGAGGCTTACATCACCCAAACCTACTAGACATGGTGCTAGGTTAAGTGGTGATACTTGTGAGTTTCAATAACTCCCTTTCAACACTACTTGTGTTTCAAAGATTTCAAACCTTGAATAACTTAATTATAAAGATGTTCTATATTCAAAAATGGAATACCATGAGACTCATAATAAGGATATCAACCATAAATGTAAACCACCTAATCCTAAATAAATTCCATATTTTTAGGAACTTTGTTACCAAGAATTCTAATGAACTAGATGGTATGATATAGTAAATTAATTAATATTGAAATGAGATAAATATAGAAAATAATACTATATATGAACAATATAAGTTGAATGTATCTACCCATTCTACACGAATTGGTGAGGCTAGTGATCCTCACATAAATATTTCACCTAATACCACATGAGCTTCATTGATACTACTATTCTCGATGCCTTTATGGTTCCTCTCAAAAATTTAAAGATCAATGTTCTTCAAATTAATTAATGCATTTATTATCTTAGATTTTTACATACTAATACTTATATTGATGATAAACCTACATCTAGTGGTGTATCTATCAACTTAATAATACAAAAACAACTCAATGACATAAGGATTCAAATTTTACAATTATAGTAAAAGTCTAGAAATCCTAGATGTTTGCCTTCATCTTTGGACATTTTACAAAAAACAATAGCTCAAAACGTGCTTGTTAATCCATTTACTCCACCATTTTAAGTACACAATCTTAAATCATTTAATATAAATGGGGATCTATCTCAACACATAAAATTCTTTTTTTTGCATTTTGCTTTGGTTGTCACCATGATGAACTAATCATGACCAAAAACAAATCTTAGAATCTGCATAGAATATGATTTAGATAGTTTATATTGTTTTCCTAAAATATATGTATATATTTCATGAGCTACTTGACCTATTCTTAGTTCACATATATTACATTAGTAAAAAGGTTACTTTTCTACAAATTTAAAAATTAAACAAAGACCTAATTAATGCTTTTTTTTTATTATGTACTTAAGTTCAAAACAATGCTTACCAAGATGTCACATGTGCTTCTTGATAGTGAGATTAAAACAAAATTCTCAAATTGTTTTCTCAATTCTCTTAAACAAAAGGTTATATTTATCAAGTGTGATTAATTTGATGACCTTTATCATGCCTTACATAACATTAATATTAACATTATGGATTAAAAAAACATAGATTATTAAAAACATATTCAACATCTAATGCTCCAAAGGATGAAGTACAATCAACATTCAAACCTAAGAATAATGATGTGCCTAACTTTCAAGCTGATAACAAGGCCAATGCTATCAATGTATTTTCACAAACATAGTATAGGGTTGCATTTTTAGATATTAATAAAATAATATAATTTACACATTTACCATATCCAATTAATTAGGTATTAAAGAGGATAATTAAATGTAATATCATGTATTTTCATGAACCAGATTGAGATACAACTCAACCATTACCTGAAGGTTATAGCCCAAATTTATTTTGGGATTATCATCATGCCTCAGGGCATTTAACTAATATATGTATCAAATTGTGTCATAAGATTCAAGACCTAATCAATATAAACACCATTTTGATACATGGACATGACTCTAACCTCAAAAATTCAATAGTAACATACAATCAACAATTTTAAATATTTAACAACCCATTTCCAAACCATAACACTCCAAATCAAAATAATGTGTATATGGCCACATCTATATATCACTCTACCATGAAATCTAATTAGGATATTGATAAAATCATTGGAATTATGTCAATAAATAAAATTTGGTCTTTTCCAATTGCATCCTATGACCATGAAATAACTAATGACAAATAAAACAATAGTCAAATAGATATGCATAGGTTTGTTGACCAAGATTCTTCTTTCACACATAGCATTATGATTTACAATGGCACTAGAGATAAACTCATTTCAATGTCAGTATTATCTAGTCAATAAATAATCATATATACTTGTGTGGTTTATCCAAAAAAATTCATTGTTATGATGAACATGTGTATACACCCTTAGGTCTAGTATTACACTTCCACTCATAGTTAGTTTTAGGACTTCCTAATTTGGTTCTATATTATTCTCAATTCAATTTCATATAATTTATTGATTTTATTCCCTTCTCCTAATAAATTAAAATATATATTTTTTATAGTACACAATTTATAAAAATTTATGCATAATATCAAAGTTCACATTACCGGTGGCTCATCTTATGAAATACTTATCAATAAACTCCCTACTATACCTAAAAAGTTGAAGATTGTTTACTCTAGTGTGGTCCCCAGCTCTCTTAAATTAGTATAATAATCACATTAAATTAACTTATTTTAACCTCAAACATCATCATGTATTGTATAATACCCTCAAGTTCTTATTATTATAATGGTACCTCTAAAATGTACAACACCTTGCCATCAACATCCTAAG